>CANYBF013471299.1:0-15936 GCA_948192965.1 Dalechampia spathulata
ACACATATACAGCCCTATTTATACATGAGACCCTAAACTAAGGAAGGAAAGAATCTTAATATAAATATAATTACAATATAGGAATGAAATCACCAAGAATCACGGAATATTAATTTAGGAAAGAATCTGTTATTTCCAACAATAACAAATGCATGAAATGATTGAATCCAATTTGAATTGGGAGTATAGAACTAGATGCTAATCTTGTAATTAGAACTGGATTGTCCTAGATGAAAATTTTAATTCTATCGAAATATAGAATCTCTTGTGCAGGGTACTTATTTATTAATATGAATAATTGAGTGATCCACTTCTGTTTTTCATTTTAGATAAGAAATCTTAGATCAGCGTGCATACTTTTCCATATGCAGAGCATCAGTAGAAAACTGTGAACACCTACATAGGCACCATCACAGAAAGAGTTCTCATATATGATGCAAACTACAAATCAGAAACAACACTTCGGACTCTGGAAACAGCTTACACAGCACAAGAGATTTCATAAACAAGAATAAATTCAATAGTAAACAAGAATAACTAAATGAGTTCATAGTCCATACCATTGAACAGTATAAAAAGCTTATTCATCAACTTTGGATCATCTAAATTAGCAGTAGATGCCTTTTTCTTTAAAAGTTCCTCCCCCTTGTTAATAACAGGCTCTTGACTTGAAAAACAAATCATAAGACATAAAATATGTAACACTTATAGTGCTATAGTAATAATAAAGTGCACAATAAAATGAAAGGTGTTCCAAGTTATAAGACGAAAGGTCAGGTATACCAATCTGCACTAGCAGCCAGATACAAAGTATAACCAAGTTTTGGATCCAACTCCATAGCTTCAATGACATGCAAAATGCCCAGCTGCTCATAAAGCCAAGAGGAGAAAGCACAGGTAAAAGAAATGTAGAAAAACAAGCTAACGGGCATAATATCCATTATAGAACAGTGTTTAGATTTACTATCACCTTTCTCATAAGAAGATCATTATTTTTCAAAACATGCTTCCCCGTAACTCTATTACTTTGTGCAACTGAAAGCCCAGGTGGACACCCTCCACTGCAGAAATGCAATAGAATCCTAAGAAAACATTGAGAATGACCACAACACCATGCACCATCACAATGAACTAGATACTGACCCTTGAGATGGCTGCTGATATAGCATCAAATGAAGACAGAACTCCACAAATAATTCTCTATCTTCAGAACCAATTATTGATCTATATTTTATAGCAACCTCGTCATTGATTTGACCAGCATGACATTCGCCAATCACCTGACATCAACAAAATCAATATAAAATCACAAGTCCCAAGCACATTGAAGAAAATAGTTTATTTCATAACGCAAGGACTAAAACTCCACAACAATTTGACCAAATTCCACGACAATTTTTTCCAGTGAAGGCAGCATTCATTTTTTTCCACAGTGGTGGCATTTATTTAAAAGGTGGAAAGCAGGGAAGAAATAGCACACCCCCCACCCACTGGAAAAAATATCATAAGAAAGAGACCTCAATTATTACGAAATTTCATCTCTGTTGAAATTAAAGGAAAGGTCCAACAAAAGGTTAAAAACGGATCAGCACGCCTAGGTTCTATTTGGTTCAGTTGTTATACTCATCCAACTGCAATTGATGGTAACATTGATTAATGCTGCAAGTAATTTTATATATTTTAATTATTTATTTAATCTAATGCAATTAATAACATAATAATTATGTAAAACAAAACATCAAGAGTTAAAATTCTTTAATTTCATTCATGTAAATATTACACAGTATTTTTAATATATATATATATATATAATATTATTTATGTTTACAATATAAAATACAAATAAAAATCTTACCACAATGTATTTCTAAAATTTATCATGCTAATTTGATTTGATCTCAATCTTGAATAGAATCTATTAATTTTAATGAATTGGTTATCTTAATTCATATTAACTTTAACTTTGCATTTTCTCATTACAATATTTAATATGATATAATAAGTTACATTTATTTTAATTTTTTAAATTTTCATCAATTGTTTTCAATAATAACTTAAAAATTAAAAAAAAAATTTAAACATATAAATTTTTAAATTTCATACACATATAATAAACATATTTTAAACAAACATATATGTAAGTAAATACATATTTAATCTATAACTTAATAGAAAATAAATAAAATATTAAAATATGACCTGCATAAAGTGCAGCTTATTGTCTTGTAACAATATATAGCAAATTTAGAAAAAATTTATTTTTATTGCACATTTACGATTTAAAATTTTTACAGCATGTAAGTAATATAATGCCTGAAAGGAAATTGAAAAATCTTGGTATTCATGAACTCAATAAACAAAAGAGATTCAACATTATGAAAATGAGAAGAAAAAGAGGGAAGGGGGGGTTGGGTTTACAATGTCATTCACTAAGGTCAACATAAATGAAAAAACTACAAAAATAGATTGCAACCATCAGGTTTCTAGCTTGTCATCTTATGAGTCAAGGCAATCATATTATATCGCAAAAATTCTATTAGCTGATCTTAAAAAGTCTTAAATGGCAAGTAACAAGAAAAGCAACTGTTTAGGACTTTATCAGCCACTAGTTGCTGATTTTCAATATACCAAAGGCTGAAATGAGTTGTTGAGAATAAATAAGCTATCAATTGGACTTGACAACTAAACCAAACATCCACTTAGTCTTTTTGTAATTGCGGAAGAGAACAACAAAGGCTTTTCATTTAATAACATAGAGACCTACAAAAAGAAATATTTGAGAATTGTCGACAAATATAAGATGAATAGATAAAGCTATAACATACCTTGGTAGCAATTCTTAGGAGAATATCTTGGTGTTGCGAAGGAAGTTTACTTATGTTAACTAGAAGCATAGGAGCCACATTTTCTTTTTCCTATAACATAATCAAGAATCATTTACCAAAGGTACAGATGGCTAGCATGGAAAATAATTTCCAGCACAACAAATTACAATATGTTGTATAAGAAAATTCTGGATTCCATTATAGAAGTCAATACCTTTACAAGTACACGTTCAAATGCCATCTCAATATATACGATGGAAAAGTTCTTAACCATTGGAGCAGCATTAGAATCTGTATACAGTTTCCATAATTCCATTAATGGCAAGCCAATATCAGACTGGTGTTTCACTCTCTTATTCACGTGACTCAAAATCTCAAGAACCTGGTATTAAACACCGAGAATTAGTGAAGTACTGAAACAAGAAGCAAACAATTTGACATCACCATTTACTCTAGGCATCAAAAAAAATCCAGATCTATGGAAGTTGAGCACAAGCACTGATGATGTGAAAAATGATCTCTTACATATATGTGAACAATTAAACTTTAGTCCCAGTTCCACAGCAAAACCAACGGAAATAAGTAAACAAAGAAAAGGAACATTAAAAGGAAAAAAAAAAAGAACCTTGAGTGATAGATCATAATACTTAACAAGAACTCTTTCAACATAACCAGTAATCATTATTGCATTTGCATCTACAGCACAAATTTGCAAGAACTACAGTAGAATCCTGCAACATTAACAGTTCCAGTGATTTTGACTATTTCCTTTCGCAGAAGAGGGGATATTTCGCACAAGCTATTGATGGTTGCAGCCTATAGTACGTATAACAAATATCATATGCATACACCAACAATAAGCAAATGCTACACCTATCATGAATTTCTTTTACAAATAAATGCAATTAATAAAAATACATGAGTGAAGAATCGAAATCCAATTATTTCCATAGAAAACGAGCTCACATTCAAAGCCAAAGATAACCTGAGACATTAAGTATTAAATTCTATTAGATGTTAAAGAAATAAAAGAAACAGCGGCTTTACAGCGTGGTGTTGTGAAACTTCTGCGACACCCTTTGATTGCAAGAGCTGCTCAATATACATTGTCTTAATTTTACGAAATGATGGTGCTCACAGTGATGCTAGCTATAACATATTGAGAACATGACTTGTATGACCTTAATTTTAACATCAGAGATTCATGATGGAAATGCACATAAACCAGCTATATTCTATAATAAAACCCTATTAATTTAAACAGAAACCAGAAAGCAATTCCAGTTTTCAGCGTCCAGCTTAAAAGGAACAAAGGGGGAAAAAAAGAGGACAGAGAAACAGAGAGTCAGGATAGAGATGTTATTGCCTTGTTACGAACAGCAGTGGATTGAGAGGAAAGAGAGGATAGAGTAAGAGGAAGAAGCTTAGCAAGTAGAGCTTCGAGTTTAGAATCATCGCATAAGGCTAATCGAGTCAGCATTCTGTCCAACAATTCTTCTGTCTCGGCATCAGATTTCGCCGCCGTCGATACCGACGATGACGCTGAGTCTGCCATGTCGTTTCTTACTTTTCTTTCTCGCCAAGAAAAAAGGATTCCGATATTTGTCTACTGGAGATGCAGCTAGTAAAATCTAGACTGTGCCGGTAACGTTTTCGTTTAAGTAGTGTTTTAATATAATTATTTTGGGTTAAATATTAATTGTAATTTAATATAATTTGTTTAATATTATTAATTTATATATTATATAAATCAATTCAATTCCTTTTAATATAAATAGTATAATTAATTCATAAAAATTAATGAGTTAAATTTTATATAATATAATTTAAATTATAAATTTAGTTAATATATCGATGTAATTTTTATTATATTAATAATAATTTAAAGTTAATCTGATTACAAATAATCAAAGCTCATTTTTTTTAGAAAAATTATAATTAATATTAATTTTTTATATTCTTAAAAAATAATATTAATTTAATTTTTAATTTAAATATTTATTATTTTTCATTTTAAAATTACAATCTTATCGTTTTAATTTTTTATTATATTATTTTTTCTATTTTTTCTTATTCTTTCTTTTCATTCATCATGTTTTTCCTTTTTCTTCTTCATTTTTTCTTCTATTTTTTTTCTTTTTCTTGTACTTCTTTTTCTTTTTTTTCTTTAAATTTTTTCTTTTTTTATTTATTTAATTTACTTTTCTTATTCTTTCTTTAGATTATTCTTCCTCTTCTTATGTATTTTAAGAAAATTTTATATTTTTATTATTATTTATTGTTGATTTGTTGATTTTGCAAAATAAATATATGTAAATAACAAATATAATATATATTTAATTACCAATATATACTAATAAATAAATATTTACTAGTATATACTATAAAACAAATATTATCACATAATACTTTTATAAAAGCATAATTGTATTTGTTATGTACATGCAATAATAAGTTTCATCCTCATGTTGAATAAATTACATAATCCATATGCACAAAAGTCTCATCATCAATATACATGTTATCAATCATCATAAAACAATTATAATCTTATAAGTCTCCATCCTTTAATAATTTCTCGTTTGTTGGAATATATAAATATTTATTGTGATCTTTAATACTTATTCTTACTTTTTCATCTCACTTTTATTACTTTTCAAGTATTATTATGAAATGTTTGTATTTAGTATTATTAGTTCAGTGTTTTAATATTTAACTACATTTTTATGTATATGAAAATACATTTTTCATTTATATGAAAACATATTTAACTACATTTAAGTTCTTAACTATGATT
The DNA here is from genome assembly GCA_948192965.1 of Dalechampia spathulata. Taxonomy (NCBI): domain Eukaryota; kingdom Viridiplantae; phylum Streptophyta; class Magnoliopsida; order Malpighiales; family Euphorbiaceae; genus Dalechampia; species Dalechampia spathulata. Next base: position 5,623 of record CANYBF013471299.1, read on the forward strand.
CTCACCTTACTGGTACTTCAATCTAAATGTTCATTTTTCATAATCAATTTTGATCAATTATGACACTCTTTTTGTGGCACTCCAGTTGAGTTAAACTTTTGAACTCATTTTTACTTTCCTGCATGCAACTTGACTTGAGTTACACTCTATAATTCAAAATTTTCACTTTTTTTGAGTTGTACTCGAGAACTCCAATTTTTAAATTATCACATGTAACTTAATTGGAGTTATCTTCAACTCAGTAGGAGTTTAACTATAAACAACATTTATGTTTTCTAAGTGATTTCTTTAACGTTTAGATTGCTTATTTTTGAAAGTTTAAGATTAAAATTATGGGAAATACATAAATACCTTTCTTTTCCAATAATGAAAAGGAAAAAGAAAACTATCATTCATATGTGTTCATTTTCATTCACCAATAGCATTTAAAATTCTACAAACTCTATTTTTTATTAATTATTGTAGTTATTAGAGTTTGAATCATTTCATTACTTATATACTTTTATTTCCAAATCAATTTAATTGATTGATTTACTTTCATGTCATTTTAAACTTCATGTTTGCATTATTACTAGTTTAGAAAATTGAATTATTTAGCAAGTCTTCACATCCCATTTAACTATCCATTAACACAATCCTTCATCATACTTTTTAATTAATAATTTCCTTATCTCATTTTATACAAAACTGTAACATCTTCATTTATACTACCCTAATAAACGAGCATATATTTTATGATTACTTGAACATACTCTCTTGAAAAGTACATTAAATGCACGAATGACATGATATTTAGGAAAATTCTAAAGAATACATGAATTGAAAAATATATGTTTAGTATATATGTACGTATGATATTATTATCATTATAATACTACTGGTATATTAATATTTTTATGATTATAGTTATTATTCTTATTATTAATAAGATTTTATTTATAATTATTATAATTAATATGTAAACATGTGATATAATATGAGTGGAACTATTTAATTGTATACTTAATTTATTGTTTAGTGAGTTAATGATATATATATATATATATATATATATATATATATATATATATATATGATGTTATTGTCATATGTATTATTATATTGAAGAATTAGTTAGTGGAGAGGAAATAAATTGAATCAAGTAATAAAAGATAAGATTGCAATGTGTCACCATATGATTGGTTAATTTCTTAAATAGTTAAAAATTGAGTCTTACATTGTTTAAAGAGGAAGCAAGTTGGTTTTCATTCCTTCTTTCATAATAACACGTTTGGCTTCTTCTTCCTTCATTTCTCTTGTATTCTAACATAAAGAAAAATAACCATCCAAGGTGAGATCACATGGAAATTCAGTTTTTATGCTTCCTTTGAGTTCTATATATTTGATGAATGACTCATTCTTCTTCTTTTATGCTTTCTTATTTGTTTGATAAGGAAGTGAGTTGTTGTAGGGTTCTGATAATTGTATGTAAATGGAAGAATTGAAGTGTATAATGAAAGATAAGTAAGCTAAGTAATGAGTCTGATGTTGTTTTGCAACCGAATGGAATTTCTATTTTGGTGTGTTTAATTGTCTAAATCTCTAACTTGTAACCCTTGATGGTGTTTCTAAGATTTGATATACTTAAAGGTTGATGGAAAGATGATTATATGTGTTGGTAACTTGAAATTCAACTTGTTGCCTAATTTAGGAATATTTTGGGTTGTATTATTTTAAAGGGGCAGAAGTGTGTAGCCCTTGTATATAATAGCTTAATTAGATGATTGCCTCCACAACCCAACAAGAGACCTTTCTAGTATGCTTTATCCTCACTCACATGCTTCCCAAGAAAAACTTCCCAGGAGGTCACCCATCCTATAATTGCTCCAAGCCAAGCACGCTTAACTTTAGAGTTCTTATGGAATGAGCATCGAAAAGGTGGGTACATCTTGTAGGTATGGATATTACCTATCTAATCACTTAAGCTATTCTCGATTGCACAGTCCCATACCTGTACAATCTCAAATCACTCAACTATGTAAACTCATCCTTACACAGTCTTAAGATGCCTCTTCTTTAGGTGTGGGATCAGTTTATTCATGTGCCCCTCCACCTAAAAGCTTGCCATGAGCCGCTCCTTGTCCATGCTCTTTTTTGCATCGGCGTTCACTCCCCGCCCTCATCGGCCCCGAGTGTCACATTGTGTTTGCATGAAAACATAATTAAACATGATGTTGAGAGCAAGAAAATGAAGTTTGGTTGCATGTAAAATGAAATTATAATATGAAAATTTTAAGGTGTTTACAAAAGGAGGCAGCATAAATACATGCTTTGCGTAACTTATTTTTAATGGAATTTAAGTGCATGATTGTTGATCATTTGGGTCTAAAATTATGTATATCATGTATATGCATGTGTACTTTTACTATGGTATGATTTGAAGTTGATAAGAAGAGCTTAGAATGAGTTATAAATGCTTGAAGTTCAATGAAAGATAAATTTCCTAATATTGTGCTAAAATGTGTATTTCATGGGGTTATGGTTATATATTTTCAAAACTAATTCTAAGGGATATTATTATGATATTAAGCTATTTTTTCATCATAAAATTAGAATTTTTGGAGTATCACATAAATAAGTAAAAATTGTACAAGTTAGTGGTAAGCTGAAATTGTGTTTTTAAGTATGTAATATGTAAAATATGGATATGTAGGGGTTGTTTGCATGCAAATTAATATATGAAACTTAATATGATAATATTTATTATTCTATAATAGGTAATGGTAGAAATTTATAAAAGTTTAAGCATGTGTATTATGAGTTTCATGCAAGTATATCTAATGTAAGCAAAATGGTGTAAATTGTGATACATAATTTAAGGCTTACGGCTTTTCCAGTTTTGGCAGCCTTAATGGATGATTTAATTTACATGCTTTAGCTTGAATTAAACCTTGTTGAGTCTAGTTTATTTTGGTATATGGCATGCTTAATTTGAAGGTCAATTCATGAAGGTTAGGGGCTTGAGGAGGCTGAATTTTCATGTAAAGGTAGCATGTAAGCTCATTTTATAGATGTTACTTGTATCTTAGCATATTACATGTTTTTGTGCTTTTGAGCTACCTTAAATGACTTGGCATAAATGTGTAACATATTTAGTGATATTTTGTATAATTAAGTTGTCAATGATGCATAAGGTTTGGGGTCATATTTGAAGGGGTTTGTGCATGGAAGTGCTTAGAAGAAGCTTGCTTGTGAATTAGTGCATGTGTATGTAACTTTGAGCATATTAGGAGTTGTGTATGCCTTTTTATAAAACTACATCTTTTGGTTATATTTCCATCATAGAGAATGGGATTTATGCATTATTTATGATTTTAAGAGTTGTTTATGATGGAGTAAGAAATTGCATAAGTTTAATGTGCAATGAATGGTATTTTACGCATGAAAGGGGCAGAATTGTAAGCTTGCAGCAATTGGCTTTTGACTACCTTAATATTTGAGTTTTGGAGCATATAATATATGGTTGAAAAGATCCTTGAGTCTAGTTTTTAATGGTATAAGACTATTTTTATTTTAAGATCATTTGATAAGCTTAAAAATTCACACAAAGAAAACTATTCATATAGGCAACATATTTATATGCCTAATATGATGACCTGTTTTAAATATTTGCGTTGCCTACCATAATGAATGAGTTTTTAAATGTATAATATACCGTTAGAAAGCTCTTTAAGTCTAGTTTTGAATGGTATAATGCTTGTCCTATGTTATGGTAATTTGCTAGACTAAAACTTACATGCAAAATGAACTGTTTCTTTTGGTCAAATGAGTATGTACAATGCAATGACCTGTCTTAATTGCTTGCGTTGAGTAATTTAATGATTGAATTTTTGAACATAAAAAATATTGTTAAAAATCTCTTTGAATCTATTTTTATTAGCATAAGATTTTTTTGTTTTAAAATCATTACTTGGTCAAAAGGCTTATACAAGGTGACTAATATACATAGACAACAAAAGTGTTATAAGGATAAAATGACTTTTGTTTTAAGCTTTAATATGGTTATCTTATGAATTGATTTATATACGTGAATGAATGTTTGAACACTCCTATTTAAAGGAAAAATAACTATATATATTAGATATAAATTTAAGATGTCACATTATGAAAATGATATTAAAATGAAATTCACTTAAATAATTAAATGAAAGGTAATATTGCTAAATTTGCAATTACTCAAAATTTCACAATATTAATTGAATATTCCTTTGAATTATATATATATATAATGTGTATATTGATTCGATACTTGGATATCGATTAAATGATGTTTGTGAATGCCCAAAATGTGATAAATTGTATAATTGAATAAAATGTAATTATGACAATGTATAATGATGATGATTACTATTTATAATTGATTTCTTATTTAAAAGTGGATATTTTATAAATGATATAAGTGATTCAAAAGACTATTAGCAAACGCCACCAAGGAATTTAGATAAGGGAAAAGAGATAACAAGTTTGTGCTAGGTCCTTCGATAACTAAATGGTCTTTTAAAGGGACTTTAACTATAAAATAATATGATACGATTTAATGATTATTTATGATATTGTAATGCATATATTCATATACCATGTCATATTCATACATGCATTTCTGCATGAAACATGATATGGCATAACATGGAGGTATAAGGGAGACGTGAGTATGAAATTAAATAGAGAATGATGGTGATATGTACTGGGTCATAGAATTGGATTCCTATATGGAATCAGAGAGAAATGATGGGTTTCATTTGTTGAACCAGAGATAATGAGATGTTCCTATAGGAATGAGAGGTACTAGTATAATGAACCTAGTACGGGAAATTGTGCACAATGATTGAATGTTGTACATGATGCATTCTGATAGATGATACAGGAAAAGCAGAGGGAGAGTGCAATTCATGATTGCATTCTTAAAAAGACATATTCCATCACATATTACATATTTATTGATGGGATTATAATGCATAAGATTACAAATGATTATTGAAAGTGATATTGAGATATATCTGAAATGAATGATGGTTATACATTAGATGTTAGAAATGAATAATGGAATTAAAAACATGTGATAATATTATTCAATAAACTAAATATGATCATATATAATGATATTTTTATTAAGATGATTGATTATGTTGAAATGATTATTGTTACAATGTTATACCTTTGATAAATTATTTATGATTATTTCTTTTACTTACACCACTGAGATTATTCTTAGTGTTCATCATTTAATAGACACAGGTTAGTAAGTCTTCATAAAGCACTCAGATCCAGAAACACTAGTTCAGTAGGACTCACTTTGATAGCAAGGACTTGGATCAGTATAATGTTCTTCTATATAGTTATGTTATGCAACTAGAGTAATATATTAAAGCAGTAAATACATGTATGCAATGCGAGTTATAATAGTATTAAATGTGTTTTTTAGACACAATATATAATATGAATTTTACATGTATCAAATTTATGAGAAATAAATTATGTATGTTTTTCAATTACTTGTATATATTGTTTTACAAAGATAGTGTTTAAAAAAATTTTTTACATCCCTTATAAGATAATCAATGGTTTTCATTTATTCGGAAACTATTCATTATTCTACAAGAGCATGTTACATCGTAAGGGGTGTGACAATGATACTTTACTTATTAATATGCCTTGATGCAAGTGAATTATTTTGGTCATGTATACTAAATTTTATGCTATATAATATTGAGTTGTGCATGTTTGAGTTGATATATAATTTTCATGCATGTTAAGGGCAGAATTAAGGGGCTTGAGGCAATTGCAGTTTGACTACCTTAATATTTGAGTTTTTAGGTGTGTAATATATGGTTGGAAAGCTCTTTGAGTTTAGTTTTCAATAGTATAAAGCTCATTTTATTCTGAGGTCATTTTCTTAGTCAAAAAATTCATGCCATTTAAACTGTAACATTAGGGTAGCATGTCACACAAATAGAAACTAGATTTTGAGCTTGTGCATAATTACATTTTGACTACTTTAATGATGAAATTTTTAGACGTGTAATATATAGTTAGAAAGCTCTTTAAATATACTTTTTAATGGCATGAGACTTCTTCTGTTATAAGATGATTTACTTGGCTAAAATATTCATGTAAGGCAAATTACTCCTCATGAGCAGAATGTTTTGTACTTGATGTGATAAGTTATTTTAAATGCTTACATTACATATCTTAATGATTGAGTTTTTGAATGTACTTTATTTTAGTATAAAGTATGATCTTAATTGAGTTGATTATCATAACATTTTGAGTGATTGATTAGAGCATGCGCAGTCTTGGAATTCATAAGGCTAGAAAATTGTACCTCGAGCTGGACCTTAAAGTCCAAAATTCCAACAGTTTTTTCTTCACATAATACACATGTTGGATTTTCATACCTTGAATTGGACCTCCAGATCTCAGGTCTAAAATTTTAGCAACTTTAATTGGCTCATTATAGTATATATTTGAAATGTTATAGGGTAATAAAGGTCGATTAAAATGTGCAAAGGGATATTACATTAGTATTATAACATGATATGATCTATAGACATATAAAACATGCTCACTAAGAATTTTGATTGATGAATTAGACCTTTATAATGCTAATCCATGAAATGTTGAAATCATTTTATATTATTAATTATCTCCCTAAATTATATGTTCATTATATGTGTATATATTGTCAGGCTGTGTATTAGTTAAACAATGTTAGGAATCCTTTTATGATTGCTTAATTATGTTAAGTCTTAGACTTATATGTGAAGTGATTGAAAGAATACAATGTGACATTATTCTTCGTATGAATTGCTTCTTTTATTAAGTATGAATACTTTGCAATGTTATAGGTGGTTGGAAAGAAGATTTACATTTGTCACCAAGGGGTTTAGATAAAGGAAAATCAATTACAAGTTTGTGCTAGTGTTCCATGATCAATAATTGGTCTCTTAAAGGAACATTTCATGAATGCATAGTGACATATGATTGAATTTATATTCATATTATGACATAAAACATGTCTATGCATCATGACATGTACATTTTCTCATTCTTACATAATCATGGCATGTCATGGTGATGGGGAGGTATAACAATAGGATGATTACAAAGTTGAATAGAGTTGCTATTGATACGTACTAGGTCACAAGGTTGGATTTCCACAGGAAATTATAGAATTGGATTCCTATATAGAATCGTAGAGTAATAATAAGTTCATTTCATTGAATCATAGAGAAATGATATGTTCCTATAGGAACGAGAGGTATCGGTACGTTAGACCCAGTATGAGATTGTGTACAATCACAAAGGTATCATAGGTTGATATGAGAAAATTTAGAGGGAGAGTGCAAAATATCATTGCATTCTCAATAGCATATTCATCACTTGATATGAATTCATAGTCGGGTTTATAGTACAAAAATGATATGAAAGGATGTCTTACTACATAAAGCATTACTATAGAAATATGATGATTATATGACAGAGATCACATGTAAGGAATGACAATGATTATTGAATGTATCTATTTCATGCTGGAATGATTGGAATATTGTTATCACTTATTAATTGCATTGATTAAGATTATTTTACTAGCACCACTGAGTTTTATACTTAGCGTTCATTATTTGATGGATGTAGGTTAGAAAGTCTTCATGAAGCACTTGGATTTAAAAACACTAGTTCAGCATGACTCACTTTGATGGCAAGGACTTGAATCAGTATTATATTCTTCTCTATAGTTATGTTATGCAACTAGAGTAATATATTAAGGCAGTAAATACGTGTATATGATGCGAGTTATAATAGTATTAAATGTTGTTCTTCAGACACGATATATAGTATGAATTTTACATGTATCAAGTTTATGAGAAATAAATTATGTATGTTTTTCAGTTACTTGTATATATTGTTTTACAAAGATAGTATTTAAAAGAAAAATCTTACATCTCTTGTAAGATAATAAATGGTTTCCATTTATTTAGAGACTATTCATTATTCTATGAGAGCATGTTGTATTGTGAGGTGTGTGACAACAACATCATCAACTGATATCACATTTGCATTCATATAATACATACACTTAAAATTGATTCTCTACATTCATAAACAAATCAAAAAGGGTTTAGACTCTTACATGAAACTCTTTAGCTCCTAAATTAATTCAATAATGGTGGACTTATGCTTCTTAATTTTTCAACAAGCTTGACTCCTCTTGTAGGGGGTTTTTCAATAAAATTATCTTGTAGGGGTTTTTTCAATAAAATTATCTTTACTTTCTAATATTTATAATTAATATTTAAGAATCACTCATATAATTTTTAAAAATAATGTGTAGGTAAAGCATATATTAACTCTATCTATACAATAAAAAGATTTACTAAATATTAGATTGCATAATAACATTCTATGTAATTCTTTAATCATCATATTAAATTTTGAATCATACTTTAAGATTTTTCATTCATAATAATTATCTCTCTTATCGAGTTTTTATTTAATTACCTTTCATAGTCATAGTTATTCTCAATAAAATTCTAAATCATAAAAATTTCATAAAATTTTTATTATTTCTTTTATCTTTCATTAGTCAATGGATTTGCATTCACACTGTTTGATGCTTGCTTTCCATTATGTTTTTTAAAAATTTTCTAAGAGATCTATTATAGAATATCATCTAAGTTTATATAAAAATCATTGATGCACACATAACATCAAATAAATAAGGAAGCAAAATTAAAAGAAAAGATAACTATTGATTTTCCTCTTAAAAATTCATTAATTATCTTAATTACTTTCTAATATTATTGAATTATGATATCATAAAAAAAAGATGTTATAATGAAACAAATAATGATTTGTTTTATATCAATTCATAAGCTTATGATTTGTTAACATTTATTTATGTTATATTTTTTTAAACATGTATTTATGTTATATTAACTCATTACATTTTTATCAGTTTATATGTTTTTTTAATCATATTGATTCATCTAGTCTCCTCTTAGCTACAACATTCAACTTTTTGTGTTATACATTTATCATATTCATATATATAATTTTAATACAATTAATTATTGTTATAATGTGTCTTGAACATTTTTTGAAGGATCTGATTTTGAACCCGACCCAAAATCGTCGCGGTGCGACTGAAATTTTGAGAAAAATTTAATGGGAGAAAAATAGGGATCTGTTTTCGGTAGCGGAGAGCGAGGGCCGATAGGCCCGAGCTCGTAGCTCAAAAACTGATTCCAATGGGGGGTGTGGGGGGCTCTGTCCCCCGCGGTATGAACCGGTTTGGTTCATTTTTCTTTTGGTTTCCCAACCGAATTGTCTCGATTTTCGGTCCAAACTTATATAAGTTTTTGGATGCCTTGTAACCCGTACTACTTCTTCTTCCGCATAGAATAAAATACTCCTCTGCCCGTGGACGTAGACACATTGCCGAACCACGTAAATTGCGTGTCGTTTCTCTTTTGTTTCTCGTTATTGTTTGCATTTTGCGTTGTGATTCTGTGGACAGGTGCGGACTTGTCGTAACAAGTGGTATCAAAGCGTGGTTTAGGGATTCGTTTTTCCCACACACGGTCTAGGGTTCTTTAATGGCAACCGCAACGGCAAAGTACGATGTAGAGAGGTTCGATGGAAAGTCTAGCTTCAATCTGTGGAAGATCCGAATGAAATCGCAATTGGTTATGCAAGGTTTATGGAAGGCGATTACGGAGGATTATCCACCGGAGAAGGGGGAGACGGAGAAGGCAGATATGACGGAGAAGGTGTTGAGCGTGATTTTCATGAGTGTGACGGACAGCGTTTTGTGTGAAATTGCGGAGATGGATTCTGCGAATAGGGCGTGGAAAAAGCTTGAAGAGTTGTACTCGGCAAAGTTGCTCACAAACCGCCTATACCTAAAGAAGAAGCTGTATACCTTTCAAATGGCCGAAGGTACACCGGTAAATTCGCATCTTGACGAATTTAATTCAATTATTATGGACTTGAAGAATGTTGATATTGATATCGATAGTGAGGATCAAGCCTTGATATTGTTGTGTTCGTTACCTTCGTCGTATGAAACTTTTACGGATACTATGCTGTAGGGAAAAGATAGTATTTCGCTTGATGACGTGAGTAACGCATTGAAGTCGAAGGAATTAAAGAAGAATTTTCCGGATAGTAAAGCGGAGGGTGAGGGTTTGATGATGAGGGGAAGGGCGCAACAAAAGGATTTTCAAAAGAAAAAATCCAAGGCTAGGTCGAAGTCGAGATCGAAGAAGCTGACCT
>CANYBF013472031.1:0-23668 GCA_948192965.1 Dalechampia spathulata
CGAATGGATTAATATGCAAAATAAACAAATAAATTCATTAGTAGCAAATGAATTTTGGATTTAATTGACTAGTCCAATACCATTTAAAAGTACGAACCAAGAGTCAAAATCCAACAATTATTAGGCAATAATTGAGATAATAAACACGAGCTGGATCATGAAAATTCATTTAATAAATAAATAATTTTAGGCAAAAATATTTTTATTTCATCATGGCAAATTTAATTGGGAGGATTATTATCACACAAAATTTTTGGAGATAATCCTACGACCAATTAAAACCAATCCTTTCAAAAACCGCATTTTATACGATCAAAAATTGCATTTTATTGTAAAAATTAATTTTGAGGCCAAAATTAATTAAATGTAATTATTTTATGACTTTTCCAAAATATTTGAGCCACTGTAAAGCATCAAATACCACTGAATACATCAAAAATATAGTAAAATACAGTTTGAAATACGGTTTTTCTGGAAAAATGTGAACTATGCGCCCCGCACATCAGGCTATGTGCGCCACACATGGAGGAGGCATGGCGCACATAGTATGATATGTGGTGCACATAGTTGACCAACCTGCACGAAAATAAGATCTGTCAGTACAGAAATGATCTTCACACAAAATCCAACAAGTTTAAAGAAGACAGTACCTTCTTTTGACCTCGTTTTGGCCTCCGGTTCATCAAACCAAACAATTAATCAAGCAATTAATTGAAATAATTAATTTTAAGGCTAAAATCAACTAGATATGGATGATTTATGACGGATCCAGAACCCCAAGTGAACGATCTAGCTACTGGAGTCATTGGAAAATTCAAAACCGAAGCATTTTTGAAACGGTTCGGGTTGGTTTTTGAAAATCGGGATCTATGTGCGCTGCACATAGATCTATGTGTGCCACATATAGGGTAGATGTGGAGCATATAGAGCTAGATGTGGTGCATATAGTTTGAAAAATTCAAAGGAAATCGAGAATTTTCAAGCAAAAACTCTAGATCTGGCCCCGATCTAGGTAGATCGGACCCAGAAATGAATTTTGGTTCGGGGATTTGCACCCAAATTGAAGGAAAAATAATTTTTAAGCAAAAATTATTTAAGATCTAGCTTATTTAGGACGAATCTAGGGCACCTAAGGCATAGAAAAGCCTTAGACAACCCTAAAATTGCCCGATCTGGAAGAAAACCAACGAAAACTGGGGTTAAAACGCGAGTTTCTTTGAAAACCGGAGGCTATATGCACAGCATATAGCTCTATGTGCACCACACATGAGCTACATGTGGCACACATAGCACTATATGCGCAGCATATAGTTTTGAAAAATCAAAGAAAAATGAAGAAAAATAAGGAAAAATGAAGAAATTACCTCTAGGCAGTGGCTTTCCTTCCTTGATCTTCATCTTTTCCATGTTTAGGGAGCCTAACTAGGGTTAATTAGTCTCTAAAATGCCTTAGAAAAATTAATCAAGTGTTTAATTAATTTTTGGGAGGATTTTGACAGAGTTTGGCCTTGCCAAAGGAAATTTTCAAAGTCCCTAATTTGCTGCCCCGAGCTCTATATTTATAGAGAAATTTTTGGGCGTGGCAATTTTGTAATTTTGGCTCAAAATCACAAAAACCCTAAACTATGTGCGCCACATATAGGACTATGTGCGCAGCACATAGCCTATATGCTGCGCACATAAGCCTATGTGCTGAGCGCATAGTTCGGAAAATCCTCTGTGGGGCCCGTTTCGGGCATTTCCGGGAAGCGCCGCGAAGCATACAAGCATTATTCGATGTGAGGAATAACTTTGTAGAAGAAAGTTTTTCCAAATTAGGTCCCGAGAAGGCTCCCGGCCAAACGTCTTTTTAGGAGGTCACTATGCAATACGCGCGCGCATATAGGACTATGCGCTCCACATATAGCGTTTTCGACCTATGCGCTCCGCCTCGTACGGGTGGAACGGGATGCACTCCATAGGTCAAACTATATGCAATCGACGTTCCGGGAAACTTTGCAGTTATAAGTTTTTCCAAATTCGGCCCCGAACATCGAGTTTTGGCTATTGGGCCCGATTTGGGCCCAATAGGCCCATTAGGGCTAAAATATGGCATACAGGATGCCGTGGGTAGTGCCTCACGTAGGAACCTGCGAAAATGTGTTCTATGTGTCAAGAACACTCAAATTGGTGATTTCGGGCAGTGGGCCCCGCTAATAAATAGTACCCTCGTGGGCCCCACATAGCAAATAGGCCCAGAAAGTGGCAAATAGCATACCAAGCGTATTGCCTCAAGTGAGGCAGTGAATAAGGCGTATTCTGTGCGTACAGAATACCCTAAAACGGGTAATGGTGGGAAGCGGGCCCTACTAGTGTTAGGTGGGTCCCACAGCTAGGTGAGCCTATAAACGTGGCATACAAAGTGCCATAAGATGTGCCTTGCGTAAGGCAGCAATAAAATGTATTCTGCAAGTACAGAATACGTAGAATTAGCTAATTAGGGAAGCGGGCCCCGCTTGTATACTATTCATAGTGAATAGTAACCTAGGTCCAAAATGCAATCCTTTGCATTCTGGGTATCCTGCCACGTGTAGGCAGGTGTGAAATGTATTCTGCAAGTACAGAATACACAGAATAGGGAATAGGAGCAGTGGGCCCCGCTAATGTCCTGGGTGGGCCCCACAGCGCAGTGGGCCTAGAAAATGGCATTTGTGATGCCAAACATTGTGCCTTGTGTAAGGCGACTCAGAATCGTATTCTGTAAGTACAGAATACATAGAATGGGCATTAGGGGCAGCGGGCCCCGCTAATGTCCTAGGTGGGCCCTACAGCGCAGTGGGCTCAGAAAGTGGCATTTGCAATGCTGAGCACTGTGCCTTACGTAAGGCAACTCGGAATTGTATTCTGTAAGTACAGAATACACAGAATGGGTAGTTGGAGGGGATGCGGGCCCCGCGCTTGTACTATTCATAGTGAATAGTAACCTAGGACCAAAAATGCAATGTTTTGCATTTCAAGCAATTTGCTTTACATAGGCATTAAGGAAGGGTGTTCTGTATGTACAGAACACTCATAATACATGGCGGGTCTCGCCAGGCGCCATGGTGGGCCCCACCACTTTTGAAATGTTCTACACACCAGAACACCCAGAATAAGACACAAGGGCCTATACGCATAATTGGGATTGATACCGGTGACTAAGTCCTAACCAAATCAACAAAAATCCTAAATTATACGATGGTGAAAAGTGAGGGTCAACAACCGCTGGCCATACTGACGACAGATCCTAGCAGGACTGTAGTGCGTGTAACGCCCGAATCCCGGCAGTGGGATGCAATCTATGTAAGTCATCACAATCACATGCTGTATGCGCCACTAGGGGTAGCTCCACCTGATCTCACTCTCAGGTCGGGTCCCCATCCACTCAATCTAACCCTGGAAATTCATCATCTTCGCCTCACTGAAAGCATAGCCTCGAAGCATATGGCTATGAGGTGCGTACCTCTCAAAGTCACCTACTGGCGGCGCCAGAATCCCAAGCTTCTCCTGAAGCCAGATCTGTGATACAAGAAAACAAAAATAAAAGCTCACTGAGTTAAAAACCTTGTAAAAGGCTGCTCAGGCAAAAGTTAGAGCGACTCGCTAAGCTGAAAACCCGAAGGAGGCAGTTCAGGCAAAAATTAGGGTGTGAAAACAAAAGCAGAGGCCCGATGAGCTGAAAACCTTGCAAAAGGTGACTCACACAAAAGCTAGGGAAAAAATGTAATTTTTCTAAGTCAAAAACCTACGAAGGTGGCTTAGAATTCTTACTTATAAAAGAAGTAGTGTCGTACCCTAAATTCAGACCGCCTAGAGCTGGATCGACTTCAGATTGATCCAGGACCATTTTGGGCCATCTGGGCCAATTCAGGCCCATTTTAGAACACTTCAAGCCGCGTATGTTTTGACATATGCGACTGGTCACAGACATATGCGATCGCATATGTTTTGACACGCCGCATATGTTCAAGACATACGCGATCGCATATGTCTTCGGGCATGGTTCATTAAAAGCAATTGGTTCATCATTTGCAAGGGACTTTTGACTTCAGATAACAAAAAAAAGGAATTTCTCTCTGGCAATCCAAAAATTAAAGCTTCAAATCACAAGTTTTCTAAAGAATTAATTCACAAAATCACTTAGATCTAGGTGATTTTATTCCCTAAGCTTAGATTTGGATAATTTTTTTCATCCCCTAACTCAGATCTAAGGAGAATCTACAAGAGGTTAGTAGATCTATCACTTTTCTATAGTTTTCTATGTGTTTTTCATTAGATCCATGCATAAAATCTGATAAAAAATGAACTAGATTAATGTTTTTGGCATGAAATTGTTGTGTATGTTGTTATAAACTGTTAAAATGACCTTCTGCTCATCTTTTTCATCTCGTGCATATCATTATATGCGATCGCCTATGATCATCTCAATATCATACGCGATCGCATATGATCATCCCAGATCGCATATGTTTCTAAAAATGTGATTTTTGCTTTCTTTTGGCTTCCGAATGTACCCCTTCTTATTTTAAGTTTGTTTATGTGATTCTCAATATTTGGCATCTCGTGCACATAATCATGTGCGATTGCATATGTTAATCTCAATAGCATATGCGATCGCGTATGTTCATGCTGAAACATATGCTCACGCTTATATTCTGAATGTGATTTATTTTTCATGTCTCTGTTGCTATATGTTAGGCCCGTTATTGTGATCTGCATGTTAAAATCATGATTTCTGTAATGTGAATGATAGATCTGAATGTTTAATGCCATATCCATGTGATTTTGTTTGATTTTTGTGATTTGCGTGTATGTTTATATTATGTGCATATGTTTTACATTTTGTGCATATGATCATACGCGATAGCATATGATCATATGCGATCGCATATGATCATCACCATATCATATGCAATCGCATATGTTCTGTGCCAAAACTTATGCCTACGCACATATTCTGAAAAATACAGATTGTTTCATGACCTTCATGTCTGCCTTGTGATGTTTTAGGTCTGTTTGTATGATTTGCATGTTGATTTCTTGATTAATGTTATTATTGTACTTGCATTTGTTCCTTTTTACGCGTTTGGGTATGATTTTATAAGTAATTAGGGTAATTTGGAAGGAGATACGGGTATGGATGATCCATCGGACCAAAGGCCCAATCAAGGAAAACCCATTGGACTTCAAAGAAAACAATTGGGCCTTGGGCCCATTTTTGCACATTTAATTATTTTGGTTGGGTTGTATTAAATACCCAAATATTTCAATTATTTGCTTTTAATTATTTTGGTTGGGTTGTATTAAATACCCAAATGTTTTTCATTTATTTTCTTTTATTTGGGTGGGTTGTACTTAAATACCCACATCTTTATTCTGCATTTGCTTTTCTACATTTACCGCTTTCTTTATGCTTTCTCATTTGTGATATGCCTTTTTGAGTGCCCTATGCCATGTAACCGTATGCTTAATCAACTTGAACCTAATTGTGTGCTTAGGAGCTTTCGTTTAAAATTAAATAATGAACATAATAATACGGAATATGAATAAATTCGAAATCCCGAACCCAAACTCTGAAGAAATTCAGGCCACTTTCCAATACAGGAAGGCCCGGATTTTATTTCCTAGTTTTCGAGTCATTCAATTGAATCGACAAAGCAAACTAGGTGGCGACTCCATTAACATTCGACGCGATCTTTCTAGATTTAAGAGCAATCAACATGGGAAAACGCCATTGAGAGCAAGCACCACGGCCTTTCATGCCGAACAGCGTGCAGCGCTCTCGTGTCCGGGATGCGCTACCCTTACAGTGGCGACTCCACTGGGGACTTTAATCTAGAGATTTCGAATCAAAAAGTTCCGTCTTATTATGTTCACTTATCTAATTCTAAACGAAAGTACTTTTTTTAGGTTGCTAGTTTGCATTCACAACCGATTGCCCTTTGGTCCCTAAAGCCCCGACGCGCTAGGTCATTTGGGCACCCATGTGCTTCCTTAGTCTTAGGGTTCTATGACTGGCATACGTCACTCATTGCTTAAAGGAATGTTGTGGACTGCCTATATCCGTGATTGGATTGCGCTAAGCATATTCTTTTTGTGGTGGGAGCCTTCTTAGCCAAACCGAAATGGCCTAACCACTGCATATAGCAACAATAGCCGCAATTCCACTAGGACCCTATTTTTGCCTGTGTATTGATTAAATTCAAACCAAAATGTGTTTTGATTAAACCCTAAAATAAAACCTTACCCGCCTTAAGTCAAGCATGATTTGAACTATAACGGTAAGTTCATTTTGTTTAGGATTTAACCTTAACACATTTTCTCACGTTTCACGCGCTAAAACATGCCAATTTCGTGTCAATTGTGAGTCAATACTCATTTGACAAAATAAGTCCATCAATTGTGAGCCAACACTCATTTGTTGGAAAACCAAGTGACTAGATTAAACTTTGAACAAAACCATGTCCATTTGAATTCTCAAAAATCCATGAAAAGGACAAGTTTATTTTGTTCGAAGATTAATCTTATCACCGCGCAGCATTTAAAGCCTTGTCAAAATTATCGAAAATGTAGGCCAACGCTTATTTTTGATAAACTTACCAATTGTGAATCAACATTCATTTGGTAAAATTTTGACTTCCCCGTTCATTCCCAACTTCAAGATACGGTTCAAATATAATCACATGATACATTGTTGCATCCATGCATGAGTGATTTGCTCATCTTGAGTTTCAATGTTAAACTCTGGACGAGAAACCCACCTAGGAAATTTGACTGGCCAAAGTCCGTGGTGAAATAAGGTTGGAAGGGAGTGGAACACGCATACACGCATCATTGCTAACCCAATTTTATGGCAGCCATGACATTCTGTTTATAGATGCATTTTTAGGACATCCATACATGCTATGTGCTGCATTTCATGCATCTGTTTCACGCATTCATTTAGGCATATCACTCACTAACCCAATTTTCTTCAGGCATCATAGGCACTCCGTAGGTTCGTGACAACCAAGGGAGATTAATTCGTATTAGCATTCCTTCACCATCTGTATCTACTGCATCTTCATCATCTCCGTCAACACTAGAAATGGCACAACAATCAGGAGCTCCGTTTGATACTGATGAGATCATCGCCAAAGTGACAGAGGAACTCCTCAATGGTGACTTTGCCAGAAAACTACAAGAACATATTGGGGCTTTCATGGCTGAGAAATGGGCTGAACTGCAATTGAGTGCTGGGGGTTCTGCTGGGAACCAATCTGCTAATGACCCGGCTATTAAGGGCTAAACTGCTGCTGCCCGTAAGGGGAAAATGGTTATTGACGATCCTGACAACGACTTCATTGACCTAGAGGAAGCTATTCCAAAGCTTTTGACTGCCAACTTGGAGACTGAGGTAGCTGGTATTACTGAGCTGGCTTGGATGGAGACTGTGGAACTAAAATTAAGCCAGTTCCAAAACTTGCTGAAGCAATAGGGGGTGCTACCGGATTTTGGGGCAGATGATGAATTCACAGTTGATTCTATCGGGCCTCTTCCTAATAGCTTCAAAATGCCCGATCTCTCAAAATTCAATGGTAAGGGAGATCCTCGTACACATCTGAAGTAGTTCCTAATTGCTATGAGTACGACGTCGGTTCTTAAGACCACGGTGCCTAGATTCTTCCCATTGTTGCTTACTGGGGCAGCGACTACTTGGTATCACACTCTAGATAGGCACACTCAGGAAAATTGGAAGAGTTTGTGCGATGCCTTCTGTGCTCAATACGGTTTTAACACCAATATTGAGACTACTCTGGCCACTCTAGAGATGGTGAAACAGAAACCGGGGGAAACTTTTGCTGATTATTTCACGCGGTGGATCAATACCATAGCTCTGCTGAAGGCCAAACCGATGAAGAGTGATATGATAGCCAAACTGGTGGCTGGTACACTCCCTACTTATCTGGAGAAAATGCAGTTCCATACTTACCACGATTATTCTGATGTCCATGCTTTGGGTATTAAGGTGGACCTAGCTAAATCAGAAAAGAAGAAAGAAAGCTTTACCTCCCATAAGTTCACAACGAGAAGTACCTCTAGGCCACAGTTCACATAGCCTGAGAGGAAAGTAGTGGAGGTAAACAGCGTGGAACAGCCATGGAAATTCTCCAATCTCGGCAAGCCAATTTCAAAAATTTTTGCTAAGCTGCAGAAAGAAGGGTACTTGACTCCCTTCCCCAACAAAAATAGGCCTACACCGCCTGGGGTTGACCAGAGTTTATATTATCAATTCCATCAGTATCACAGGCACGACACCGATAACTGCCGTCTGTTGAGGATCAGGATTCAGGACCTGATTGATTCTGGGAAGATTGTTGACCCAGAAAAGAGAGGACCGAGCACCCGAAAGAATCCTCTTCCGAACTATAGCAAAACACTGCACACCTACGCGGTCATGATTGAGAGGTCCTGGTCGAAAAGGGCTATCATCGGGAATATCACCCTTATTTCTGAAACTGCGACTGAAAGGGCTACGAGGATAGCCAATGAAGAGATCTTGATTCGAGAATTCCAGAAATCCCAAAAGCTGAACACTATTACTGCTCACACTGTCATGGTTCTTGATCCATTTTTTGACTCTGAGGAATCAGACCCAGATGAGGAATTATACCTTGAGAAGGCATTCAATCCCTTCGAAGAAGAAGACTGCATGCGAATGGATGAGACTGCTCCGTCACAACCACACCAACATCATCAACAAACAGGTTCGCGGGATGAGACTGCTCTCTTGGATCCTAACTGCAAGACTTGGATTGCTCAGGCCTCTTCATCGACCCGAAAGATTCAAATCTCACTGGAATATGAGACTGCTCTTCCGGAAACAAACCATGTGACTCGGAGCGGCCGGGTCTATTCACCTGACAACACACGAAACAACGCTGGAAAGGTGGTTGAGACTGCACCCCTAAGTAGAGGAAATCTGGTCCTTGGACAGCTAAAGAGGACTAATGCCAGTGTGAGGCAGCTTCTTATGTGTTCAGACGAGCATCGGAAGGCTCTAGTGGAGGCTCTTTCTACTATAATAGTTTCTGCAGCTTTGGTGCCAAAAAATGTAATCAGCCTGATAGGGAAGGGATCGATACTAGAGGTGATGCAACTAGGGGCATCGAGCACTAAGGACTCAATTACTTTTGGAGACGAAGACTTGCCTACTGATGGGTTGTTGCATAATAGGGTCCTATTCATCTCCATTGAGATAATGGGATGGAACACTTCTTGCGTAATGGTGGATGATGGATCCGCCATCAATGTGTGTCCCTACAGAATGCTCAGCACACTTGGGGTTCGGGAACAGGACTTGGTTGCCTCAGATGTGGTGATTAGGGCTTATGATAATTCGAAGAGGAAGGCACAGGGTTCCTTCACTGCTGTTGTGACTGTCGGCTTGATTCAATCTGCAGTAGAATTTATAGTCTTGGACATACCAGTCACTTTTGCTCTACTATTGGGATGTCCTTGGTTCCATCCATTGAAGGGAGTGTCATCCACTGTACACCAAAAGATAAAGTTCCCAACGGAGATGGGGGTTATCACGATTCCGGCTGCATCAGATTTGGTTGTCTCTTCAATGTCTATGGGGTTCCCAGAGCTTAATGGATTTCAGATCTCCCTAATTTATAAGGATGAAGTCGGCGCATTCATCTCTTCTCAGTTCTCCAGAATGGGCTTCCTACTGGGGGCAGGTCTAGGCAAGCACCAACAGGGGATAACGGAACCCCTTGACTGTATGGGGCAAACACAGACGAGGTATGGTTTGGGCTTTGATCCAAAAATCATGGAAGGACAGAAAGGTGACAAGATCATATTTATGAAAGGGTCAGCTGGTTCTATTTCCAAGACCTGCAAGAAAGCTGATGAGACACCCTTGGTTGACTTGGAGAAGATGATTCTGGGACAGGTAATGAAGCTGAAAGCTACCACACTAGAGAAAGGCAAGGGAAAACATATTGAAGAGGATGCAGGGCAGCCAACAGTCAGTGGGGGCGATGACCCAGAACTAACCGATGCCAACAGAGCAGTCCTGGAGGAAGAACCTGATTTTGCTTTTATTTTTGAGGATGATGTAACTTTGAGCAAACTCAGTGCAGTAAAATCAGAATTTGCTTATTTGTGTGACCTTTGTTTAGATTCAAGTATGCATATACATCATGATGACATAAGCATATTTGATATTAACACTGCATCAACATATGCATTTAATTTGGGCACTGCAGAAGATCCTCGCCTGGTCAACTTGTCTGATGCCTTGACTGTCAACGAGAGAAAAGAAATTGAAACTGTTCTAAACAAGCATGAAAGGGCTTTTGCTTGGTCTTATGAAGACATGTCGGGGGTCGACAGGTGTATAGTGGAGCATCGTATTCTGATCCTACCAGAAGCCAGGCCAGTAAAACAGAAACTAAGACGGTTGAGACCAGAATGGGCACAGAAGGTGAAAGAGGATATCACCAAATAGATCGATGCAAACTTCCTGGAAATTGTTGAGTATCCGACCTGGTTGGCCAATGTTGTACCAGTAGCTAAAAAGGATGGGAGAGTCCGGGTTTGTGTTGACTACAGAGATTTGAACAAAGCATTACCAAAGGATGACTTCCCTTTACCTCACAGTGACGTTTTGGTAGACAGCGCGACGGCAGTGCTATACAGTCTTTCACTGATGGGTTCTTGGGGCATAATCAAATCTTGATGGCAGCTAAGGATAAGATCAAGACAGCCTTTATTACAGAATGGGGAACTTACTGTTACAGAGTAATGCCCTTTGGCCTGAAGAATGCTGGTGCAACCTATCAGCGAGCAGCCACTACTCTGCTCCACGACATGATGCACAAAGAGGTGGAGGTGTATGTTGATGATATAATGGTTAAGTCATTGACCAGGAGTTCTCATGTGGCAGTACTAGACAAGTTCCTCACCAGAGTGGAGAAATATAATCTGAGGCTGAACCCGAAGAAGTTAGAATTTAGAGTAACATCTGGAAAGCTTTTGGGTCATATGGTCAGCGACAGGGGTATAGAGATCGACCCTGACAAAATTAGAGCTATCCGGGAGATGCCAGCTCCCAAAATAGAGAAAGAGGTATGAGGCTTTCTAGGAAGACTACAATACATCAGCCAGTTCATTGCAAAGCTCACCACGACTTACGAACTGATCTTCAAGCTCTTGAGAAAGAAACAACCGGTAGTATGGGACGAAGACTGTCAGAAAGCTTTTAATGCAATCAAGAGATATTTAGTGACCCCTCTGATCCTACAGGCTCTGAAAGCGAGTATCCCTTTAACACTATACCTTACGATCGAGGAGTCATCCTTGGGGGCAATGATGGTCAAAGAAGACGGAGCTGGACTTAAGCATTCAGTTTACTATCTGAGTTAAAAGCTTCTTGAATATGAAATCAGGTACAGTCAGGTCAAGAAGCTATGTTTGGCTATGGTGTGGATCACGCGGAGGTTGAGGCATTACTTCCAAAGCTACAAGGTATGGGTGACCCAATGCGCTACTTATATAACGCACAGTCACTTGCGGGGAAGCTGGCAAAGTGGTTCATCTTGTTGTCAGATTTTGATATTGAGTACACACCGAAGAAGGTCATCAAAGGCAGGGCTATAGCAGAATTCTTGGCGTTGCAACTTGTTGAGGGTACAGATCATTGGGAGTTGGAATTTCCTAATGAACACCTAGGTATGATCATGCCGGATGGTTGGAAGATGTACTTTGACGGAGCTGTTAATCGACAGGGTGCCGGGGTCAGAGTAATACTGGTTACCCCTATGGGCGAGATAATTCTAATGGCAATGAAACTAAAATTTTTGGTTACCAACAATATGGCGGAGTATAAAGCATGCATTCATGGTATCGAAGCCCTCATTGCACTAAAAGTCAAAGAAGTAGAAATCTTTGGTGATTCTTTGCTAGTGGTCTAACTAACAAAAGCTGAATGGGAAGTCAAGGAGGAACGCCTGAAACCATACTCAGCTCATTTGCAGGGTTTGCTCCTCATGTTCACTCGATGTCAGTTCAATTATTTACCTTGGAACGAGAATCAGATGGCAGATGCTCTCACTACTTTAACATCTATATGGGAAGGCCCCAAGGAGTCTACGATGCAACCTCTCTCTGTGACAACATCTAGAACCTCATGCCATTCTCATCCGGCTGTATTGGTTGTGGAAGCAAATGGGAATGAATGGTATTCTGATATCTTAAGATTTTTGAAGGAAGGAAACTACCCCGAATAAGCTTCGAAGATTGATCGGAAGACGCTTCGCCGATTAGCCTCTCAATATCTACTATTTGAAGGTGATTTGTACCGAAGAGCAACAGATGGGCAACATTTACGTTACGCAATGAGATCGGAAGCACAACAACTCATGGAAGATATTCATGCTGGTTTGTGTGGCACATATATGAACGGCTACATTTTATCCAGGAAGATTTTGAGACAAGGCTTCTATTGGACCACTATGGAATCTGATTGCATCAAGTTTGTCAAGCGTTGTAAGGTATGCCAGATTCACGGTGATCTGAAACACCTCCCTTCTATGGAACTTCAGAGTCTGACCTCCCCGTGGCTCTTCTCAGCTTGGGGAATTGACATTATCGATGAGATACACTCGCATGCTTCTAATGGCCATCGTTTCATTGTCATTGCCATTGACTACTTTTCTATGTGGGTAGAAGCAGCTTCATTTAACAAACTGGGGGCAGAACAGATGGCTCGGTTTATTAAGAAGGATATCATCTGCAGATACGGGGTACCTCATCATGTTGTTACGGATAACGGGGTACAGTTTCAAGGTAGAACCTGAGACTTATTGGTAGCATATGGTATTGAGCATCACAAATCTTTGCCTTATTGCCCATAGGCTAATGGCACAGTTGAGGCTACGAATAAGAATATAAAGAAGATCCTGACCAAAATGTCGGTGAGCTACAGAGACTGGTCTGAGAAATTACAGCTAGCACTTTGGGGTTACAGAACGACAGCAAGGACGTCGACAGGAATGACTCCTTACTCATTGGTATATGGTATGGAAGCTGTCTTGCCAGTTGAGCTAGAAATGAAGAGCCTCCGAATAGTGTTGGAAGCCGGAATCCCTGAAATGAAATAGCACAGAGGAAGGTATGAACAGTTGGCGGTGATGGATGAACAGAGACTCAAGGCTCTATTCCACATGCAATTGTATCAGAAGCGAATAGCCCGGGCATTCAATAAGAAATTACGTCTGCAGTAATTGAAGGAAGGTGACTTAGTGCTCAAACAGTGCAGAACCGTAGTTTCTGATCCTTGAGGGAAGTTCCACCCGAACTAGGAAGGACCTTATGTAGTCAAGAAGATTTTGTCTAAAGGGGCTGTGAAGCTGATAGACATGGACGGTAACGAGTTCTTAAAACCAGTCAATAGAGATCGGCTGAAGCTCTTCCATGTCTAGCCTGCTGGGGTCCAATTCGATTCTCAGGAAAAAGTTAGGGCAGAGAGTTAGGGTGATTAATGAGAAAACCGTTTACGGCTGATTAATCACGACAGTCAAGTCATCGGGTAAAACAGTGCCTACTTTAAATGTGTATGGAAAATGTAACTTTAATGTCTTGTATGTTAATGAAGTTGTGATTCATATGCAAGCTGGAATGTAAAATAAAGTTCACTCTTTATTACATGAAAATTAAAGCATAAAGTTTTGACATCATTATCATCTCAAAGAAACTTCAGCCTTGATTTTGTTCTCTACAGCGCAGCTCTCTGTGATACTCCTCTTTGGCGTCAGGATCGGTTTCTTGCAGTAGCATCACCACCCACTGACGGTAAGGTCCAGAAACTCCAGGACAAGTAATAATGCAATACGGGACAGTCTCCCTACGAGGCCATACACGCTCCAAATGCTCCAGGAATCCCTGAGTCAGACATGCTCCCTCAAATACAGGTATTCTGGCAGGCACAGATTGTGAAAACCCATACTGCCTACACAAGCATGAAGGAGTATAAAATGAGCATTGGGAAAAACCCACCAATGGCACACAATCAGCATAAGTAGACATTATTACTTGCCCAATCTTCCACCATGGACAGGTCCACCTAACCCTGTCGTCCGTCATCTCAGACAAATGTTCTTGCCAATCCGCTACGTTGACACCCGATTGCCAAGGAGGTGACAATCGTCTAGACTAAAAACTACGCGGTGTGTACCGGCTCAACTTACCTGAAGGGCTCTCCAGTAATCCCAGTTTCTCCTGCAGCCAAATCTGAAAAAGAGAAAAAGAAAAAAAAAGAAGCTCGATGAGTTGAAAATCTTGCAAAAGACAGCTCAGGCAAAAGTTAGAGTGACTTGCTGAATTGAAAACCCCAAGGGGGGCAATTCAAGCAAAAGTTAGGGTCTCAGCAAAAATAAAACCCGATGAGCCGAAAACCTCACAAGAGGTGACTCATGCAAAAATAAGGGTAAAAAATACAGCTTTTCTGAGTTGAAAACCTGCAAAGGCAGCTTAGAACCCGTACTTGAAACAGTAAGGGACTTCCCCCTGTGAGTTCTTTATCAGTACATTGCATATCGTCCAATCCGATTAGCGTCTCTGCTAAGATGAGGGGATATGGATCTCGACCCTTGATTAGCTGGTCTAGAATGGAAAGCACTTGATAGGGCACCATGTCTCCAGGATGCATGAGCAAATATCGGCTGAGTATGTAGAACTGGGCTACCCAAACCCATGCGGGGCTAGAAAGGTCCTTCTTCTGGCAAGTCTCGATAATGCTGGAGGAGACAAATCCCTGACAGGGGGATAAGTAGGAGCAGGCTACCCTCGGAGCCAGGTCAAACAAGGATACCATCTGCCGCACCACCTCGGGCCCCAAAACTGATGGCACCACAAGTGGCACGTGATCCAGTAGATGTCTACCCATAATGGCCCTAAACTCCTCAGGTAATGGACACATCTCAAAGTCTCGTATCCAGAAGACATGATCAGTAGGATCCCAGAAGCGTGAGGCAGCTCTCAAAAAGCCATGGTCTATCTTCACCTGGCGATAGGCACTCAAAGCATGTAATCCAAAAGGCTCCAACTTCTTCCAGCCCGGTGTAGTCAGCCCAGTGAAGAAGTCATCTAACGGATTGGTCGGTCGTGAATCGGTAGACACTGCAAATGGTGAAGGACGTGCAGGCCTTTTCCCAAGTACTATCCCTGAACCACAATCCTCAACCTGTGCAAAGAGACAAGATGACAAATCAGAATCGATCCCACAGGCATTCATACGATCATGCATACATGCATACATGCATAGTCTAAGCAGGTGCTAAAGACATGGCATTTCTAATCCGGGTTGGAAACTATCTAAGGACTGCAAAATGGCAAGCTATGGGGTTCTATGGATACCAAAGCTTGGAAAGTGCACAAAGAAAGAGAGGCAGAAATCAATAAAAGAAATATCATATCATCAAAAGTTTTTGTTCTGCCCCACACCCCGGGACAGTAAGGGATACAAGAAAAGCAATAAAGGCCCCTAGTTCTTGCCGTCGGAGCCCAAATCTGCCCGCAAGGTGGCCACCTCACGCTTGAGGTGATCGATAGTCACTCTAGCTCTGGCCAACTCCACCTCATGCTACACCCCCATGTCACGGACCGCGTGCTGATGAGCACGGCTGCTCTGGGACCAGCCCAGCCTCATACCATCCATCAAGTATATCAGCCTCTCATGCTCAGCTCGGGGAACCTAAAAAATGGGAAACAAAGTCAGAAATGTTGGAGACTCAAATAAATGCAAAAGATGAGACAGGAACATACAGCAGTGCAATTTGGTGGAGTGAACTGCAAGGGATAGGGTGGACACGGTGCCGCCATATGAATATACTCACTCAGATCATCTGCGGTAAGTGTCACCTGCTTGCTAGGCGGAACCGTCAGAGTCCCGAGGCCATGACTCGCGGCATCAGAGGTCTCACTAGATCTGTCTCTCCAATGGACCCTCCGACCTGTACCTCCAACAGTAGAAGGGTCGGATCTGGTGTCGCCTGTGGCCGTGGAAGACCACGCCATCGGAACCTGATCCCGGGGTGCCACCCCTATACATGACATCAGGCGATCCCTGACAAACTGAGGATAGTCCCCTACGACAGACAACTCATCAACATACTCGCCTGCCAGGGCAACCGCTAACTCTCTCTGGAATAAATGGGTGCCCCAGAACATGCTCAGTGGAGGATCAGCAGGAATCCTCCAGGCCGCCATGCCCAACTTTGATCTGTGTACCCGCTCACCCAGGTACCACTCCTGTGACTCGGGAGACTCCATCAGGATCCGTAACTCGTCTTTCTGATGAGTCGCAGTGATAATATCAGAAACCCTGTCCTCCTCCCACAGCCAGGACAGATGATAATAACTTGGCTTAATATTGCAAAACTAAAATTTTCTTTAATCTTGCAAGATTGCTTACCACATCCTCAGTGAGCCCGTCAAGTCGAGCCCAATGTGTGTCAATGTCCCTAACAGCTCCAGAGCGGGACCTAAACCAAGACTGGATCACTGGAAATGGGAGGTCGCTCTCCCTCATGTCAGCAAAACCCTCATAGAAGGCCGTCCTGTACGCGTATAACTGCACACACAAAAAGACAAAGATCAGGAGAAAGTTACCCAAATCTACAGGTTTATCGAGTAAAGAATTGCAAACACGCACCTCAATAATGGGCCAAAATCCAAGCAGTTGACTGTGACCTCTAAAGATCCAGTCCATCACACCATACAGAAAGGCCAGGGCCGGGGTACCCCAATCATACTCCCGTACCTGGTCCAAGTCTCGGAGAGCACTCAGGAGTCTCAAGTGAGTCGTAGAGCCCAACTCAGAGAATAGCGATCCACCCAAGAAATACATCAGGAAACTCTTGGCATACTGGTCCACGGAGGCCGGATCCTCAGGCTGCCTACCCCTCCATATGCGATAGAGGACATCGTACATAATCTTCCTGTCTCCTCTCGGTAGGGGAACAACTCCTAAGATCTCGAGGATGAGCTCATGATCAGATATCATCGTGTCAATCATAGGCAGCTCCAAACTGATGCAAGACACACCGGTCATGGCGGTGAAGATCAAGGGAGTGATGGTAAACTCCCCAATAGGTAGATGGAATGTGTGGGTCGTGTCCCACCACCTCTCCAGCATAGCGGTATGTACCGATAAGACACTTAGTGTCTCACCATCAATGAAGCAGCCAAGGAGCGGTGTGAACCCAGACTCGTCTACTCTCATCCTGACAGCAACAGGTAACTCCTGATACCAACGGCAAATACCAAAGTAGTTGCCAGTCATGGCAACCCGAGCCTACATCAGACAACGTCACCAGGTAAGTGCCCTAATCTCAGACTCTTAAATACATGCCAAGTAAATGTTTCCTAAGACCTAAAGGTGCTAGAATCCTAGGTTTGTTCCTATAGTTCTAAAATCCTAAATGATATCAAGCATATAGGAAAATAAATAAATCACGAAAGACATAGAGGTAGGAACACTTACTGGTCGGCTTGTCCGCTGGGACAAGTGCGATGCAGGGTCCAGTAGCAATGGGACCCGCTCCCCACATGCCAATCCGTAATGTGGAGTGTCTGCACTCCCGTATCTAGCTGACTCACAGGGTCTGCAGTGGGCCATCGTGATGGTATGCTGAAAAATCAGAGAATCCTAGCTAAGAGAGAGAGTTTAGGTAAGTGAAATCTGAGTGAAATGAGGTTGAATGAGTGATTTTGAGTATATATAGGAAACTTATGCGATCGCGTATGTCTTAAACACGCTGCATATGTTTCATATGCGATTGCACATGTTGCATATGCGGCGTGAACACATCTTATGCGATCGCGTATGTCTTCGAATACACGCCACATATGTTATATACGCGATTGCATATGTTTGTCCACTCGATTTTGGCCCACTTTTGAGGATTTTCTTTAGGAATTTTTACAACCCAAGAGTTCCTAAATGACTTGACTTCTTTCTGAACCTGAAAAATCTCATTTTATGATGTCGTCTGCAAAATTCTATCTATGAAACTTGACCCATTAGATCGTGACCGTCTAGCTTGAGTTAACATTTGATACCTGAAGGGTCGTGACTGTCCTTCATGCCGGAAACCCACAGTTGGTGAGATCATGCTATCTCATACAGCTTTCTTGCTAAATCATGACCGTCTAGGAGATCACAATTTTTAACCCCCAGTGGAGATCATGCTATCTCATATAGCTTTCTCACTAGATCGTGACCGTCTAGGAGATCACTTTTCTATTCCCCAGTGGAGATTATATTAGCTCATCCAGCACTCTCGTTAGATCGTGACCGTCTAGGAGACCACTCTTTAACCCACAAGTTGGTAAGGTGAGACTACCTTTATGCAACTTTCACAGTTGGTAGGATGAGACTGCTCCTACACAACTCTTTAGCCCACAGTTGGTAAGGTGAAACTGCCCTTACACAACTTTCACAAGTTGGTAGGATGAAACTGCTCCTACGCAACTTTTTAGCCCACAAGTTGGTAAGATGAGACTACTCTTACGCAACTTCTATACCTGTACGAGAGACAGAGAAAGTCATATTTGGTAGTACCTAAGCACAAAATTTATTCCTGCTAGATCGTGACTATCTAGAGGATACTCTCAAAATACAGTTGGTGAGATCATGCTATCTCACACAACTTTCTCGCTAGATCGTGACCGTCTAGGAGAAAATTTTAGCCTACAGTTGGTGAGGTCATGCTATCTCATGCAACTTTCTCGCTAGATCGTGACCGTCTAGGAGAAAATTCCCATCCATAGTTGGTAGGGTGAGACTGCACCTATGCAACTCTTTACCCCACAGTTGGTAGGGTGAGAGTGCCCCTATGCAACTTTCTAGTCCACACTTGTCTGAATCAGGTGCTCTGAATGATTCAGAAAGAATTACATGCTTTGAATACATGTGAGTTCTTCTGAATCAGGAGGCAACTGTCGCACCCTAAATTCAAACCGCCTAGAGCTAGATCGACTTCAGATTGATCCAGGACCATTTCGGGCCGTCTGGGCCAATTCAGGCCCATTTTAGGACACTTCACGCCGCGTATGTTTTGACATATGCGACCGGTCACAGACATATGCGATCGCATATGTTTTGACATGCCGCATATGTTCAAGACATACGCATATGTTCAAGACATTGGTTCATCATTTGCAAGGGACTTTTGGCTTCAGATAACAAAAAAAAAGGAATTTCTCTCTGGCAATCCAAAAATTAAAGCTTCAAATCACAAGTTTTCTAAAGAATTAATTCACAAAATCACTTAGATCTAGGTGATTTTATTCCCTAAGCTTGGATTTGGATAATTTTTTCATCCCCTAACTCGGATCTAAGGAGAATCTACAAGAGGTTAGTAGATCTATGACTTTTCTATAGTTTTCTATGTGTTTTTCATTAGATCCATGCATAAAATCTGATAAAAAATGAACTGGATTAATGTTTTTGGCATGAAATTGATGTGTATGTTGTTATAAACTGTTAAAACGACCTTCTGCTCATCTTTTTCATCTCGTGCATATCATTATATGCGATCGCGTATGATCATCTCAATATTATACGCGATCGCATATGATCATCCCAGTTCACATATGTTTCTAAAAATGTGATTTTTGCTTTCTTTTGGCTTCCGAACGTACCCCTTCTTATTTTAAGTTTGTTTATGTGATTTTCAATATTTGGCATCTCGTGCACATAATCATGTGCGATTGCATATGTTAATCTCAATAGCATATGCGATCAGGTATGTTCATGCTGAAACATATGCTCACGCTTATATTCTGAATGTGATTTATTTTTCATGTCTCTGTTGCTATATGTTAGGCCCGTTATTGTGATCTACATGTTAAAATCATGATTTTTGTAATGTGAATGATAGATCTGAATGTTTAATGCCATATCCATGTGATTTTGTTTGATTTTTATGATTTGTGTGTATGTTTATATTCTGTGCATATGTTTTACATTCTGTGCATATGATCATACGCGATAGCATATGATCATATGTGATCGCATATGATCATCACCATATCATATGCGATCGCATATGTTCTGTGCTAAAACTTATGCCCACGCACATATTCTGAAAAATACAGATTGTTTCATGACCTTCGTGTCTGGCTTGTGATGTTTTAGGTCTGTTTGTATGATTTACATGTTGATTTCTTGATTAATGTTATTATTGTACTTGCATTTATTCCTTTTTACGCATTTGGGTATGATTTTGTAGGTAATTAGGGTAATTTGGAAGGAGATACGGGTATGGATGATCCGTCGGACCCAAGGCCCAATCAAGGAAAACCCATTGGACTTCAAAGAAAACAATTGGGCCTTGGGCCCATTTTTTGCTCATTTAATTATTTTGGTTGGGTTGTATTAAATACCCAAATATTTCAGTTATTTGCTTTTAATTATTTTGGTTGGGTTGTATTAAATACCCAAATGTTTTTCATTTATTTTCTTTTATTTGGGTGGGTTGTACTTAAATACCCACATCTTTATTCTGCATTTGCTTTTCTGCATTTACCGCTTTCTTTATGCTTTCTCATTTATGATATGCCTTCTTGAGTGCCCTATGCCATGTAACCGTATGCTTAATCAACTTGAACCTAATTGTGTGCTTAGGAGCTTTTATTTAAAATTAAATAATGAACATAATAATGCAGAATATGAATAAATTTGAAATCCCAAACCCAAACTCTGAAGAAATTCAGGCCGCTTTCTAACACAGGAAGGCCCGGGTTTTATTTCCTAGTTTTTGAGTCATTCAATTGAATCGACAAAGCAAACTAGGTGGTGACTCCATTAATATTCAATGCGATCTTTCTAGATTTAAGAGCAATCAACATGGGAAAATGCCATTGAGAGCAAGCACCACGGCCTTTCATGCCAAACAGCGTGTAGCGCTCCCGCGTCCGGGATGCGCTACCCTTACAAGTAGACTGCCACTAAAGCGCTCAGACTGTCCATGCCTCACTTTATCCAGACCAAGGATCGTCTCTGCAATGATCATAGGAAAAGGGGTCTGACCCTCCATAAACTGGTCTATTATAGGCCCGATCAGCAAATCTCCGTGACCGGACAGATCGATGAACAGGAGCTGTGCCAACAATCCAAATCCAATCACCCTCAGCCATGATGGGTCTTCTATAGATTTTTGACTGCATAGTTGAAAAAGGGCAACGAGATCTACAGAGCCGTTTGTAGTCAAAAGAGATCTTGCCTCTAGTGGACTAACATTAAAAGCCTTGATCAAATATGAGAACGCATCTCCAACAGGCACCGGCATTGTCAGCATTGCTGCTATGCTACAGGTAACCCCGAGGATGGCAGCAAACTCCTCATACATCGGACATAACTCTACATGCCCGAACCGGAATACGTGAACCTCCGGATCCCAGAACTACATAGCAGCATGCAGGAAAGCATGATTAATTGAGACCTGCTGGAAGGTTCTCAAATATTGAAGCCTGATCTCACCCAACAGACTCCACTCATTATTTCCCCAATAGTGGGAAAGAGCGCGGAAGGCAGACAGTGATTACTGAGTCATTGTATATCTAATTTCTGTAAAGAAAAGTAGATAAGTTATGTTTTACCAATAAACCAAAATGCATAGTGTATTTATAAGCAGCAAATAGCATTGGATCCCACTAATAAATCTGAAAGTTACACAGTTCAAGCTTTTGACTATTCATACAGTTGGTACGTAACAGCCCTAGCGTACTAGGCACACAATTGCTAGTCTGTAACACATTCCCTTATTCTAGTATAGAAACTACAGATTTTTAATGACATGCATATGGAAGCCTGACATCGCGTCGCCTCTATGCATCATCCTCCCCGGAGCGGTCATCCTCAGGATTAGGACTGTCCATAACATCAATATTGTAGTGCTCTAGATGCGCCATTAGCCGTGCAATCTCCCGGTCCCTCTCCTTTGTCATCTGAGTGAAACGATCATGCTCCTCTTGCTCCACTTGCCTGCTGGACTGCAAACATAAGCATATAGGCATATAAGTCATACATCCATGCATACCCATGCATTTGCATTTCATAATAGGTACCCACCTGGACATCCAACATCTCAGATATATGGTAGCGACACAACCCTATTAGCAACCTTGAAGCATCTGCTATAGCATCTCGACGCACCTGCAAGATCAAAACATATGTTAGGTCACTAAAATCAAATGCGCATCAAAACACGTATACTCACATGGGTTGTGTTTGGAGGATCAAACTCAATCTCCCTCCTTGTTGGCACCAGGAAGGAAGTCTCATGAAGACGCCCACTTACGTCATAAGTGAAGATCAGAGGGCTCTGGGGCTACATCAGCTCACCCTCTATGAAGTCTGCCAGATGCCCATACCCTGGGGGCACCTCCGGAGTGGCTGACATCGTTGCCGTTGGAACCGTATCAGCTCCAAAATCATGAGATCTTTTTGAGGCACCGTTGCCTTAAGAACTGCCGATAGCTGGTGAACCCCGACATCCACCTCTGCCTCGAGGAATATCAGGTCTGACTCCAGACCCTCCAGCTCTATCATGTTGACCATGGCATGTAGAGAGTTCCACATGTCTTAGTAATCTCAGCTGGATGAAGATCGGATAGTCTACTGGCGACTCTGATAAACACTCCCGCCCGGGCATACCAGTCAACCCAGTAATCACCTCTGGGTCTGTATCAGTACATAAAGCCTAAAACATCACACGTGGTGGGGGAGCAGGCTCCACGTGACTCTCAGACCCTAACTACTAATCTATCACATGCTCTCCAAGATAGAAGAGTCTACCTTTGGGACTCTCTAGTAACATGTGTTGCTTATCTTTGCACATCAAACTGGTCAAGTATCCCAGCCTCGGATGCATATTGTCCCAGGGATAGGGACGCACCTATTCCAAGAACAATAAGAAAATAAGAACCTGCCCAGGTATTTCTTAAACTAGTTCAATACAGTTTAATGCTGATTAAATTATTTCTTCTTACCTGATCCCAGGTTAAGTTGTTGAGGTGCTCCCTCAGCTTGTCCATCGTGTAATTCAGTCTTTGACGTGGTGTGCTCCATGCTTGTAGACGAGGGAAGCTAAGTGGTAATCCTTATGGGACCTTGGGCTCTGGTAGTAGCCCGAATTCATACGCCATGACCTGCAAAGTCAACACACACAGTTAGCAAGACTCAAGCAAATGCTACAATGACAGAATCAACAGAATTCTGCTCACCTCTATGACCTGCCAGTAGCCAATGAAACGATCTCTGCAATACCGGTTACAAAAATCCAAGCCCTGCATCAAATGGGCTAGTCCGGCACTACCCCAGTCATACTGCCCGATAGCATCCAGATCACGGAGGGCCCATAATACAAACATGTGAACGTTGTTCCTGGCATCATTGAATAAGGTACACCCCAGTGAATATAGTAGAAAGCTGCGAGTGTACTGCTCTACAGATATGGTCCTGCCCAGTCTCTCTGCCAAAACTACCTCCCGAAGGCAATCATATGCAATACTGTGCCAACCTCTCACATTAGGGGACACGCCCAGCAGAGTAAAAATGGCGTTGTATGCCTAACGTAGAAATGTCAGCCTAGCA
>CANYBF013474977.1:0-10904 GCA_948192965.1 Dalechampia spathulata
ACCAATTTAATTTCAAAACTAAGTTTTCTATTCCCTAATTCCATAAAATTGCATTATTTCAATCACTTACATCATCAATTTCACTTATGACATCATAAATAAAATTTTTATTCAAAACTTTCAAAATTTGCATATATCTAATTTAAGTTAACA
This sequence comes from Dalechampia spathulata, assembly GCA_948192965.1. Taxonomy (NCBI): domain Eukaryota; kingdom Viridiplantae; phylum Streptophyta; class Magnoliopsida; order Malpighiales; family Euphorbiaceae; genus Dalechampia; species Dalechampia spathulata. Next base: position 154 of record CANYBF013474977.1, read on the forward strand.
CAAGCACTATGATCAAAGCCATTTTATCAAATTCAATGTGGATAGCCTAAAATCATTATTTTAGTGCCGATTATCCATCCGTTTTAGTGGTTTCGATAAAATTTCCACTTTGCTCTTTTGAGCTTTAAACTCAATTCTTATCATATATCTATCAGCATAATCATAATTACATATCATTTCCACATCAATAACATCTATAAACATGATATATTATCAATTATGAATGCATAGGGAATCATATAGTTCAGGATGTGACATTACCATATCATGATGTTATACCATGATCGCCATATCATACTTGCCATGCTATATCTATCATGATTGCTACTATGCTATACCCCATTGTATGCTTAATTTATGCTTATGAATGCTCACCTGCCTAGGCAATTAACTTGACTAAAATGGTAAAATTAAACTTAAAACTTTGAGTGAATAGATCTTTACCATCAGAACCCATCTTTGAAGGGTTCTACTTAGCACTCATGCTAATGGGTTGGTTGAACCAATTTCGGAACCATCCAGTGGTGACTCCATCTTGTAATTCTTTTGAGTCTGTCTTATTCCTTGAGGTAGTCCTGGTCTGTGTGTTGTAAGCCTTGCTCTAGGTCATAGCAAAAGCCCCACCTACAGTGATGACTCTACTGGGGACCTACAATAAAAGTATAGTGGCATTCAAATCTATAAGTTTCATATTGATTTTCCCATTCTATTCAGGGTAATTATATTGCATTTCATGTACACAGTTTATGTCTACACACCATCATTTGTCTCATGTCAAACCAGTGATTGTGGGTGAGTTATTACCTTAGACTCTATTCGAATCCTTGGGAAAGCAAATCTGCCTTCACCATTTATGCCTTATATCGTTGACCATCGATGATTCCTGATGGATAAATGCTAGGTATAATCCTATATTAATGATTCCATTTAGTTAGATAAGTTATGGATAATGTAGTGGGGGACCTTAGCCTATTCTTACTGGACTAAAGCCTATGTAGTTAACCATAACAACATTCCAAAAGTAGGACCCTTTATTTGAATGCTGTGTGGATTTATATCCTATCATATCAGTGGATTTGCCTAAATCTGGCCACTTTTCTCACTTCATATTACTCTGCTAAGAGTTAGAATCCTTTCATGATTATATAATGATTGCATACCCCATGCCTATTGCATTGGCATTCTCTTATCATAGCAATATGATCATGCCAAAATGTTATTGAATTTTTATTGTAATTTTTCACATGATTGAGCAATGATAATCTTTTGCTTGCCTCACATGCTAAGAGTTTTGTGCCTCGAGTTCCTAATGTAACTCCAAGTTAGTATACCACCTAGGAGATTTTGGACCAAACTATCTTCGTAGAGGTATAAAGGTGGTAGGAAGCATTGCTATGTGCTACGTGTTCACTAACCTTTTCATGTTTTCTGTCTAACACACATACATGTATGCTCATGCTAGATTTTCACTAACCGTTTTCTCTTCTAACCATAACACTAGATATTTCCTAGCATAGGTCATGTATACATCTTGCGTGTCATATCATGTGCATCATATACACATACACATGCATTCATGCTAACTTTCTTTATCATGTGCAAACCATGTCAAACTCACAGCTTGCTAAGAATGTCACTTCTCTATCTAACACTTTATGCTCAGTGTTTGATGATGCCTACTAGCTGCAGTATAACAACTCATTGATCAATCTATGGCCAAGTTATTAACCAATGACTTCAAGACTCTACTGCAATAGCAGATCCGAGAAGCTCTCAGTCCTAGAGATTTCATCACCTCACTAGCTCCTATGAAGTATAAGGGGAAAGTAGTCAATCTATACAATGTTGAGATAGATGACAAGGTCTCACTTCATAGACATGATGTTTACTAGTATGAGACCTCTGCTTTAGGGGAAAAGATGGAATAACTATAGTCTATCATGAAGACCAAGGGCATAGGGTCTAATCTTGACTTTGATGAGTTCTTTATTCAGAATATTAAGGGGCTACATACTAAGTTCAAGCTTTCAGATGTTCCCAAGTACAGTGGGCTTGATGATTTAAAGAATCATCTCGAGACTTACATGATGATGATGAGCACCATATATTTATCAGATGAGTAGATAGTTCAACTTTTCTTCATCTCATTAAAGGGATCAACATTGGCCAGGTATCACACTCTTGATAAGGAAACCACGGTAGAGTGGAATTCTTTCTGCACTACTTTTTGCAAGTAGTAAGGGTTCAAATCTCATTTCGATGTTACTTTACTAAATTTGGAAATGGTAAAGATGAAGGCTAATACGTCTTTCATGGACTACTTTAGTTGGTGGATGGATAAAGCTACACTGGTAAGATAGAAGCCATCTGAGTTAGACATGATAAACAAGCTTACTATGGGGTTGCTACCATTATACTAGGATAAGCTCAAGTATCAGACATTTCATACCTTTGAGGACATCTACTCTATTAGCTAATGGATTGAGTAGACTGAGGGGTTGAACAAGAATGATCCTTCCTTCCTTAAACCTAAAAGCACTATATACACCTAAACACAACATAAATCCCACTACATAAATGCCTAGAAAATACCAAATCCCATACTCCGAAACACTACTTAGTCTCGAAGGTAGTTGAATCTTAGGATGCTACTTTCCAAAGTCTTTGGATGTCTCCTTAAAGCCAAACTCATCAAACCCTTTAAGCCAAACTTCCAAACACCACACCTAGCCTTAGTAGACACTAAAGGCTACTACCATTATCACCAATATCATGGCCATAACATTGATGACTGCCACTCTCTCAGGTGGGTCATTCAAGACCTCATTAATTCAGGTAAGCTCAAAGATCCCAAGAAATCCAAAACCTTTACCAAGATAAAACCCATTGACTAACTACTATAAGGCTAACCATACTTACATTCTCTAATCAAGGTTGCTAGAATCCCTTGTTCTTAACTCCTTCTCTCCCTTTGGAAATGAGAAGGTTGCTCAGCTACCTACTATCAATTTTTGGCCTAGTAATGGGTTCGATATTGGTGCCATTGACATATGGTATAATAGTTCAAAGGATGAGTCTACAGTTACTTAAAGTTCCTCTAAGTTTGAATTGGCAGAAGTTATGGGTTCTAAGAAAGGCAAGTCAACTGGAACTCCCAAGGTAGCCAAGCTAGCATCTAAGTCTCCCAAGTAGTAGAAGGGGTTAGGTGCTAACAATATGTCCTCTTGACTTTGAAACATGACTTGTAGTTGTACGGTGTTCACTCTTCCCAATCTCGGGTAAAAGTTGGATGCTTCAAAGAAGCTGACCAAGACTAGACTTGCTGAGGATGAGGCTAGTTTGAGTAGTGTTCTAGCTTTATAACCTACTAATAAGGTTGTTCAGCTCGATAATGTTATTGTCAAGTAGTTGAAGAAGACACATGCTAACATCAGCATTTGGGACTTAATGCTATCTTCCCAACAGCATCAACGGGTCCTCGTCAAGGCACTCTCTATTATGAGAATTTCTTCATCTACCTTTGCCTTCAGCATGAAGATCTAATTGGTGAACTAGGAATTATGGTCTAGCATGATCACTTTCTCAGATATAGATATACTAGATGATGGTTTTAACATCAATGTTTATGCTCTCAAGGTATTGCCCAAGCTCAAGATCTAACATTCAGACTTGAAGCCATCTAAGACTATCATTAGGGCTTATGATGAATCTAAACAGGAGGTTATTGGCACCTTCACTACTACTATTACTATCGGGCCAATCAAGTCAGTGATAGAGTTTATAGTTCTCAACATTCTAGTGTAACGAGTGGAAGTTTAGGGTTGAATAAATGTATTTTATGTTCTTGTAATTTGGGGAGTGTTGGCTTGAACACTTGGATGTCTCCTCCTACCATACTTGATGATGCTCCTAATGCTTTTAGGGGGGAGTGTCTAGTCAACCTCGGGTGATGTCCGAGGACTAGGCATGATAGCTAGCATTGGCTAGGCTTATCATTGGTGTAGGATAATCCCTCCAGCCTACACACAGAGTAGGATTATCAAATCATTGTATCAATTATATTATTCAATAAAACAGGTAGATGAATTATTCAGTCATTGTGCCTTATGCTTACTTTGTGTGCTTTCCTCTCGTATGATGTTTATGTTCATCAAAGAGCCCTCAGGCTCTTCTAATGGACTCGATATTGCTTGGGCTTCTACATGGGAAGCTTAGCTTGATTATGAAAGGATGTAGTATAAGAGTTGAGAGGCTGGCTCATGTATGAAGAGTCTTACATGAGTGCCGCACGGGTCTCAGTTGAGGGATGAAATTTATACCCGTGACAATTGGCACCTTCACTACTACTATTACTATTGGGCCAATCAAGTCAGTGATAGAGCTTATAGTTCTTAACATTCTAGTGTCGTTTGCTTTCCTATTGGGCCAACCATGATTCCATCTATTGGGAGGTGTGCTATCTATCTTGCAATAAAAGATCAAGTTTCCATATGATGAGGGTATAGTTATTATTGTAGTATATAAGGTTACCCTTGTGTACATTAAAGGGGATGGCCCTCTTAGGACTAGTTTTCAAATTACCATCATTGAAGAACCTCAATCATACTCATACCAACCGAGTCCCACCATGGAGAAGATGTTGTACAACATGAACTTTATGCCTAGTAAGGGTTTAGGTCAGTACCAATAAGGTCTGATGGAGTTCAACATCCCTATAGCCATATGGGTATTCCGTTAGATTCAATCCCTATACTTTGGACAAGTCAGAAGAGTGTAAGATGGTTGTCTTTATCTAGGAGGAGATGCAGCACAATCGTGCTCCCAAGTTAGCTAACTCGGATGACTTCTTCGATTGACAGTTCACCATCTTTGGTGATGTCTATGATTTATTAGCCTTGACAGCATCCAAGAAGGTCGTTATCACTTCATCTACCATTAGCCTTGATGATGCTTTTAGATCTTTGGTGATATTATTAATCTCATCACTGGTCACCTTAAGCTAGAGACCATTATAGTTGCCATACTATGGTCCAAGTAATGGAGTTTAGATATAGATGATTTGCTTTTCTAAAAGGTCTACAAGGATATCACCATACTTGTAGATAGTACTTTTGATGAGATTTTATATAAGGATGATGATGTCTTATCTTTATACTTTTTGATGATGATGTAATTCCTTCAAAGTTTAATGTAATGAAAATTAGCTTTGATTATGTTTGTGATGTGTATTCTGATGGCATTGTGTATGAACATGAGCATTTTTGGCATTAACACATCACACATTGAAACTGTTAACATTGGCACAGATGAAAGGCCTTGTCCTCTCTAGATTGTATTAGATTTAACCCCTGATGAGAGAACATAAATTGTTTGAGTGTTAAAATAACATATAAATGCCTTTGCCCTAGGCTATGAAAACATGCTAGGTGTCGACAGAACTATTATGGAACATAAAATTATGATGAGACCTTGGTTCAAACCAGTTAAGTAGAAGCTGCATCAGCTCCAAGAAGAATGGGCTTAGAAGGTTAAGGAGCATATCCAAAAGTAGTTGGATGCTAAGTTCCTTAAGGTGGTTGACTATCCTGAATGGTTATCCAATATGGTTCCAGTTCCCAAAAAAGATGATAGGGTCAGGGTTTGCATAGACTATAGTGATCTGAACAAGGCATGTCCAAAGGATGACTTTTCTTTGTCTTATATTGATGTGTTTGTCAATAGTGCAACTGCTAGTGCTATTTACTCCTTTGCTAATGGGTTTTCTAGGTACAATCAGATTCTCATGGCTATTGTTGATAAGGTGAAGACAGCTTTCATCATAAAATAGGGGACATATTGCTACAAGGTCATGCCCTTTGGCTTGAAGAATATAGGTGCTACCTACTAGAGAGCCATAACATTCCTATTACATGATCTAATCTATAAGGAGGTCAAAGTTTATATGGATGATATGGTGGTGAAGTCTCCAACTAGCAAAGAGCATCTGACTACTCTTAACAAATTTCTCATACGGGTTGAGAAGTATAGGATCAAGTTATGCATGTATAAGGTGATATCCGATAAGCTATTGGGTCATACAGTTAGCCATAGGGGTATCAAAGTGGATCTTGACATAGCAGAGTCGATCTATAAGATGCTTATTCCAAGAACTGAGACCAAAGTTAGGGGATTTTTATGATAGCTCTGATACATCAATAGGTTCATTGCTAAGCTCACTACTATTTATGAGTCAATCTTCAAGCTTTTGAGGAAGAACCAATCTTTGGTTTAGGATGAGAACTACTAGTTCACATTCGAGAGGGTGAAGCATTATCTCTCTAACCCGTCGATTCTACAACCGCCTCAACCAGGGAAACCATTGTTACTCTATCTAGCCTTGGAAGAGGAATCAGTGGGTGCTATGATGGATCAAGAGAATGAAGCTGAAATTGAGCATATTGTCTACTACTTGAGTAAGAAACTATTGCTAATATAATGCAAATACAACACTATTGAGAAGCTATGCATGGCTATGATCTAGGTCATTAAGAAGCTTAAACACTACTTCCAATCATACCAAGTTTAAGTGATCTCTAAGGTTTATTCTATAAAGTGCTTGTATAAAGCTCCTTCACTGGTAGGGAAGCTTTCTAGGTGGTTGATCTAGTTATTAAAATTAGACATGCAGTACATCACCAAGAAGGTGATCAAAGGTAGAGCAGTTACTGAATTCTTAGCATCCAAATCAATGGATGATTCTGAAACCTTTTAACTAGACTTCCCATATAAGCACTTGGTGGCAGTTGATGTCTATAAATGGTAGTTGCACTTCAATGGTGCAGGCATAAGAGTTATGTTGATCACTCCTGAAGGTAAACTAATTATGCTTTCAAAGTGGCTAAGCTTCCCAATTACCAAAAACATGGTTGAATATGAAGCATGTCTATTCAGGCTTGAAGCATTACTGATTATCAGTGCCCAAGATGTGGAGTTGTTTGGTAATTTGATGCTTGTCATTCACCAGTAAATGGTTAAGTGGGATGTTAGAGAAGAAAGGCTCAAGCCTTATGTCAAATACATCAAGCTTATGATTTGCAATTTTAACTCATATCAGTTTATTCATACTTTGCATGATGAGAATCAGATGGTCGATAGCTCAGCCACACTGGCTTCAATATATGAGCGACTGTAGTGTCAAGTTCAGCTTGTGTTCATTGAGCAGTCAAGGATTCCTTAGTATGAGGGATAATGGGTTATGACACTAGACCAGGAAGATGAGACTCCATGGTATGTTGATATCATGAACTTTCTGAAAACCAATGCTCATCTGAAGGAAGCCAATAAGACTGACAATCTAGTTTTACATAGGTTAGTAGCCAACTTTACCTGGCATCAGGGTGTTCTCTATAGAAGAACGATCAATGGTCTACAACTTTGATGCATATTAGGGAAGCAGATCAGAACAGTCATGCAGACAATGTATGCTGGTGTATATGGATCCTACTATGGAGACATACTACATACATTTTATGCGATGATATCATGAGTGCCAGATTATCAAAGATTTAAGTCATATATCACCAGTTGAATTACAGAATTTGACAATGGCATGGCCTTTCTTAGCTTGGGGAATCGACATCATGGATGAGATCCATTTTAATGCTATAATGGGCATTAGTACATATTGATGGCTATTGACTACTTCTTTAAGTGGGTGGAGGTGGAATCCTATAGTAAATTAGGGGTAAATTAGGTTGCTAAGTTTATAGAGAAGAATCTCATATGTTGATATGAGGTACTACATCATTCGGTGTCCAATAATGGACTGCAGTTCCAGGACCAAGTGTTTGACTTGTGAGATAGATATAGGATTGAGCATTACTAATTTTCTCTATATCACCTTCAAGCCAATGGGGCAGTCGTAGCGGCCAATAAGACGATCAAGCGGATCTTGGCTAAGACAGTACAGACTTATAGAGACTGTCATGAGTAGCTGCCATTTACTTTATGGGGTTATAAAACCATTGCAAGGAGTCCTACGGGTGCTACCCCTTATTCTTTAGTTTACGGGATAGGAGCCATGTTGCTAGTTGAAGTGGAGCTAAAGTCACTTTGAGTTATTCTAGAAGCTCGGTTGCCAGAAGCTGAGTGGAAGAGGACTAAATATGAATAGATGGTTGCTATTGATGAGAAGTGGCTGAAGGCTCTCTATCATCTACACCTTTATAAGAAATGCATGGCAAATATGTTCAACAAGAAGGTCAAGCATGTTGCCATATGAGAAGGTGATATAGTTCTAAACCAAGTCAGATTGGCTATTTGTGACACGTGTAGAAAGTTTAGATCTAACTGGGAGGGCTCATTTCTTGTTAAAAAGATACTATCCAAAGGTGTTGTTTGCATTTCAGACTTAAAAGGTAACAAGTTCTTCGAACCTGTCAACCTTGACTGGTTGAGGAAGTATTTTATCTAGTGTAAAGAGTAAAAAGAAGAGTAAAATAAAAACAAAAAGTTTAATGAGGTGAAAACCCGCACAGATAGCTCACGTAAAAGTTAAGACAGAAAAAAGTTTGCTCGATGAGTTGAAAATTTTCCTGGAAGGCTCATACAAAAGTTAGAATTCTTTAAAAGCAAAAGAAGAGTGTCAAAATAATTGATCAGAAAATCCTGCACAAGAGTGGTTAAGTCTAATGAATATTAAGGAATTTTTATGTAGCTTTTAACATTTTTCATGTAAATGTTTTAATCTCATTAATGCAAATGAAACACATGTTCATAAATTTAACCGTAAGTAATACTAATTCCAAATACAAAGCATTGTCTTTCTTTATTGCATAATTTTATCACCTAACAGTTTTACAGTATAGAATCCTAAGTGTAGCACAACACCTATAGCTTTTATTCATCATCCATAGTAGATCCTGCTCTAGAGGTCTCTATTGGCACGATCCTATAGTGAGACTAGGTCCTCTCTACATTCTCTAAAAAGCAAGATAATAGTCATGCTCCTTCAAACTCTTTTAACTAAGGGATAGTTTATCTGTGACTGTACTCACAATAAACTTTGGCAGGACTTTGATGAGTGTAGCATCTGAATCCTGGTAGTAGAAAGCAATCTATGTATGTCCTTACTATCACATGTTGTATGTGTCACTAAGGACAGGTCCACTTGACCTCACTCTCTTTGATGGCTCTCATACACTCAACCCAGCTATCGAATGACAACATCTACACCTCATTAAAGGTATAGCCTCTCTGAATATGGCTATGAGATGCGTATCTCTATAGATCACTGGTGGTGTCAAGATCCCTAGCTTCTCCTAAAGCTAGATCTGTAAAAAAAATAAAAATAAATAAAAACAAAGCTCATTGAGTTGAAAACTTTGCAGAACATTACTCAAGCAAAAACTAGAGCAACCCACTAAGCTTAAAACGCAAGGGGGCAGTTCAGTCAAAAGTTAGGGTCCAAAGCAAAATCGATAGCCTGATGAGCCAAAAACCTCATAAAAGGTAACTCATGCAAAAATTAGGGCAAAAATATAGCTTTTCTAATTTGAAAACTTATAAAGACAGCTTATAATTTATACCTAAAATAGAAGTAGACTACTACTAAGGCATCTAAACTGACCCCGCCTTACTCTATCTAACCCTAAGGTCATCTCTACCATGATCATCAGAAAAGGGGTCCAACCCTGCTCCATCTTATTTATCACTGGATCAATCAGCAGATCCCCATGGCTGGATGGGTCAATAAATAGAAACTATCCTAGCAGTTTGAAACCTACTACCTTCAACTATAAAAGGGTTATCACTAGCTTGTGCACACAATGTTGGAAGAGAGCAGTAAGATCTATAGATCCCTTTATAGTTAATAGTGGCCTTGCTATCATAAGGCTAATGTTGAATGCTCTGATTAGATATGACATTACCTCTCCAGTAAGCACCGACACCATCAACATTATCATCATGCTACATATGACTTTGAGGATAACAACAAACTCCTCATACATTAAATATAGCTCTACATGCCTAAATTGGATGACATGGGCCACTAGATCCCATAATTGCACATCAGCATACAAAAAATCAGTATTGATAGAGACTTACTGGAATGTATTTAGATACTGGAGTCCAAACTCGCTTAGTCGACTCTACTTCGTATCGCTCCATTAGTGAGAAAGGGTATAGAAAGCGGACAGTGATTATTGAGTCATTGTCTAGTCTTGAATGGAAGAATAGATGAGTTATATTTTAGCAAAGAAGCATAATGGATATTATTCTCGTAGAAGAATAATGACAACAAGCATCTTGGGTTTCACTATTAAATCCATAATATATAGAGTTTGAATAGTCAATAACTTGTAGTTTTCATACACCATAACTCGAGTGTACTAGGCCTTCATGATAGGCTGAATTACTCAATCCTATGCTTTAATATAGAAGATTCAGGGTTTTGACACCATGCATATGGAATCTGATGTCACATCTGCCCTTGGTGTCATCTTCTTCTGACTACTCCTTATTTGGACTAGAACTATCAAAAACTTCAATATGGTACTGCTCTATGCACACCGTCAGTGTTGGTTTATGAAAACATGATTAGCAGTAGAAGATATAATTTAAAAATTTTAAAATTCACATTTTACAATGGATCTTGCAATTCTATACATAGAAAACATCACATACAGAGAAGATTATATAGACATAAGGAGATTGAAAACTTACTTTTTAGCCGATCTCCTTCTTTCTCTTGCCTTCTGAAAAGTTATAGC
>CANYBF013475588.1:0-13560 GCA_948192965.1 Dalechampia spathulata
GAAAGTAAATAAAACATAAATGAAACAAGTAAAGTAAAAGACAATTATGAAATAAAAGACAGCTGCATTCTAATGAAATAAAGTAAAAACATAAATTGTAATGATAGGGAAATAGTAGGAGGCTGTGGACAATTACGTTAGTAAACACTTGCAGTTTTCCATTAATCCACTATATTGCACTCCTCTATTGATCCACTATATTGCACTCCTTTATTGATCCACTATATTGCACTCCTTTATTGATACACTATATTGCACTCCTCTATTGATCCACTATATTGCACTCCTCTGTTGATCCACTATATTGCACTCCTCTATTGATCCACTATGAGTTTTACATTGACCTTTAAGGCCTATTTATAACAAATGAAATGTCTAATCCCAAGCATTGTGTTGTTTGACAAAAAGATCCGTTCAATGGCAGTTCTATTGGTGAAGAATTACGTCTTTTCAAAAGGGTGCGATCATGTCACGACTCGTGCTTTGATTATCACGAGTCACGCTTTAATTTTCAAGCGTGCTTCTCCTTCAGTAAATCTTCTGTCACGACTCATGCTTGTTGTCACGAGTCATGCTCTTCTTTCTTTTCTTCTTTAAAAGTCTCTGTAACGACTCGTGACATGCTTCATGAGTCGTGTGCTTTTCTGGTTCCTTCTTCAAATGTTACTGTAACGACTCGTGACTGGCTTCACGAGTCGAGTGCTTCTTGGCTCTTCTCCTTCAAATGTTTCTGTAACGACTCGTGACTGCCTTCACGAGTCGTGTTCTTCTTTGCTGTCTTTGCCCTTCTCCTTCTCCTTGATGTAATGACTCGCACTTTAATTGTGTCGAGTCGAGCAGTGCATTTTACTCTTGTTCCTTCCTTTGTAACGACTCGTGATAGTTTTTACGAGTCGTGCATCTTGCTTTCCCTTTTTACTTAGCCAATTTTTACCTATTTTTCCTGCAAACTCTCTCAAATCGTCCTCAAAATGATATTTTGGGACTTCTCACAAACAAAATTAGTAAAACAATGAAAACATATAAAACAAAACACTTAAAACACATGTGAAATGATTAAGAAAAAAGCAACATGAAAACATGTGATCAGTACATGAATAGTTTTCAAAAACTGTTGGTAACATAGTCATGAATCAAATGGCAGTTAATCTCTATATGCTTGGTGCGCTCGTGAAATACTGGATTTGCTGTGATATGCTCTATAGCCTTGTTATCATATTATAAATAAATAAGAGTCTTGACTATGATTTGAAGATCTTCGAGTAAGTAAGCCACTTTAACTCATATGTTGTATTACTCATGCTCATATATTATGCTTTAGTAGATGATCTATTGACAATGCTTTGTTTCTTCACCTTCTAAGAAATTAAAGATTAGCATAGAGAAATGCAAAAACTAGTAGTGGATCTTTGACTATCTAGATAAGATATCCAATTCAAATCACAAAAGGCTCTTAAACAAAAATCAAGTTCCTTTTTGTAAAATAATCTTTTATCAATGGTTTCTCATAAATATTTGAGAATAGTTACTATTGCATCCCAATATGTTTAATGAGGTCCTTACATGTATTGGCTAAGCTTTTAAGTGGCCAAGATGATATCAGGTCATGTAATGCTCAAATACAACAGATGCCCAACTAATCTTCTATATACTTTTGGGTCAACTAAAAGTTTTCTAGTATCCTTATAAAAACTTTTATCCAATTAGTTTCCTTTTAATGTTCAAATACAGCAAATGCCCAACATATACACTTTTCTTATTTAGTGCCTCGTAGGATGTATCTTATAAACTTTTATTGATTAATGAAAATTCCATCAAGTGAACAATAAATCTCTAAGTCCAAGAAGTATTTAACATAATTAAGATCCTTTATGGTAAAAACTTTATGTATATAATTTTTAATTTCTTGTATATCTTGTATGTATGCTCCCATAATCAATATATTATTGACATATACCAAGAGTGATAAAAATATGATTTCATTTACCTTTAGTAAATATACAATAATCTACTATAGACTATTTAAAACCATATATCTTTAAAGTTTTAATTTATTCTTTATTCCATTGCCTCCCGGCTTACTTTAATCCATACAAACTTTTATGTAGTTTATAAACTTAACCATCTTCAGCCTTAGTATACTCAAGTGGCATCAAATATTAATCTTCCTTTAAATAACCATGTAGATAGGCATTGTTAATATCTAATTGATGCACTTTCTAATCATGTTGAACCACAATAACTAGAAATAATCAAAGTATCACTAATTTAGCTATAGGTGTAAAATTATCTTGATAATCTATGCCAGGTTACTGATAATATCCTTTTACCATTAACCATGCTTTATAGCTATCAATTGTTCCATTAGGCTTGTATTTTACTTTATGCACCCACTTTGATGAATTGGTTTTTCCCTTTAATAATCTATTAACTACCAAGTATTATTTTTCTCGAATGCTTCTAACTTTGCCTCCATTGCAATAATCCATTACTAATTTTCCTTTCCTTTCTGATATGACTGTAGCTCATGAACAAATAATACATAGCTATAAAGCATGTATATTTAGGAGTAAATTTAGGTTAAACAACAGATGATTTATTCTTATGATAATGTTAATGTGATTTGATGATGCTAGTAAGAGTTTACTATCTATAACTTCAGCAATATAGTTGTTTAACCATGCATACTATCTATTAGTAATTATATTGCTTCTTCTAACTTCCTAGCTTTATGTATTGTCAGGCTTCTCAAGCCTAATTATTTCAACATTTGTTTAATTAGTATTGTTCTATATTTCAAGTTATAGTAAGACAGTATATTCTATATTTAGGTCTTTTTGATCATCAAATACTACAGATACAATACTGGTGCTAGTTTATGAAATATGTCTCTATATAGAAAATACTTTCATAAAATATGACATCTTTAGAAATTATCATATTTATTTATGATGTCATGTAGTTTATATGCTTTATGCTCTGATGCATAGCCTAAAAAAATGCACTTAATTGCACATGGATCAAACTTATGCTCATATAGTGATGTGTTTATAGCAAAACATAAACATCCAAAAACTTTAAGAAAACTATATCTAGTAATTTCTTGTACAATTTTTCATTTGGTATTCTCCATGCTAAAACCTCAATTAGTATCCTTTTTATTATATAGGTAGGAGTCAAGATATTTTCCCCTAAATAATATTATGGTATTTATGATGTAAACATTAAAGCCCTTGCAATCTACAATAGATGCTTATGCTTTTGCTCTACCACCCTTTTTTATTATGGTGTATAAATGCATGTTTTTTTTATCTATAATGCCATGAGTTTTTAACAAGCTTAAAAAATGTTGATTTAAAAACTCTATTCCATTATCAATGAGAATGCATTTGATTTATATTTAAAATTGATTTGAAATCATGCATAAAAAATCCTAAAATATGCTAGAAACTATGGATTTACCATGTAATAAATAAGCTCAAGTTGCATGTGTAAAATCATCCATAATTATTAAAACATATTTGGAGTGAGATATGGAACTTTGCTAATATGGCCCCTAAAGATTTATATGCAATTTTTTAAAAGGTGTAACAGTTTTAATATGCATTTTTTGAAAACCTTTTTATGATTACTTATCTATACGACATATTTCATAAACAGTAATTTGATGTTTAGATGGAGAAAATGAGATGTTTTTCATAAATGCCTAAATTTATTATATGACATATGACCTAAATGATAGAGCCAAAACTAACTTAGGGTAAAAGGAATAGATGTAATGATTTTATTGATATCTACAATTAAAGGAATGTTATTACTTTGATGACTTTTATAACTATTTGCTCTTATTATGTATAGTCCCTCTTATAAGTCTCCTCTAGCCAGAACTATTCTAGTCATAAGGTCCTATAAAACACAATATTAAAATAGAAAATGGTTTTGAGTTTTTGTCCTTTGTGTAAAGCACTAATAATAAGTAACTTATGTTGTAATTTGGGTGCTTAAAGAGCATTTTGTAAACATAAGCTAAGGTCAAAGGGTACATTTCCTATATAAATTATATGTATATAAGTGTCATTTAGTATGATAATATAAGTTTTATTGCTTGGTATTTGAATTTTCTACATTAAATAGGGGTTACAACATATATGAGCAATGGCCCCTATATCAACTATCCAAAGTCATCATACATTTTAGAAATAAAGTCATAATTTGACACGGGATTACTTGTGTATCCAAGAAACATATCACTTGATTTATTACTTATATTTAACATTTTTCCTTTCATGTATTCTGCCACCTCTTATTATATAAGATTGCTCGAATTGAACATAGAATTCTATTGTATTTCATCTAATTATTAGGTGGTGATTCCTCAATTACATTTGATGCCATGTTAACTTTTTGACTTCTCTTTCTTTTATTTTAATTTTGTAAACCATTTAGGAAAACCATGTAACTTGAAACATGTATCTTAAGAATATCTTATGATTTTACAATGATTGTAATATTTGCTATCTTTCTCCTTTATTTGATACTCCTTTTTTTATGTAAGAAATTGATTTCCCTTTGATGATTGATGCTTGACAGTGAAGGTAGTTTGTGTGTTATCACCTCTAACATGTACTTCTCTTTGCTTCTTAACTCATAGAAACATAGAGTATGCCTTTACCATAGTTGATAGAGGATTGAGTAGCAACATTTGGTTCCTTGTATGGTCATATGTTTCACCTAATCCTATTAGAAACTAGATCAAGTGATTTTTAGTAGTAATATGAGCAATCATAAGAGGTATCACATTTACATAAAAGTAATGGCTTTTAACACACCAACTCATCCTAGAGTTCTTTAAGCTTACTATAATAAAATAGCAATTGACATATTCAACTATGTTTGTCACATCCTGAATTTAGTGGTTCATTGTGCATTCATAAATTGATATGATTGTGTTTTATATGTTATTGGTGTGAAAATGATATGAAATTATGATTATGTTGATAATTATATGAAAAGAATTGAGTTTAAAAAGCTCAAAAGTGGAAATTTAAAATTTTGCTGAAACCCCTAAAATAAACTCTAAACAACACTAAAACGATGATTTCTATGTTAAAAACATAGAATTTGATTAAATGGTTTTGACCATAGTGCTTGTATTAACTTAAATTAGATATATGCAAATTTTGAAAATTTTGAATTAAAAATTTATTTATGATATCATAATGAGGTAATGATGATGTAAGCAAGAAAAAATTAATTATAATTTTTATGGGGAAAATGAAAAATGATGAAGTAAGGATGAATTAGTATAATTAGATAATAAAATATGCATATTAGAAATGGTAAAAGTAATAAATTTAATTATGATGACATTATGATGTCATAATTGCTAAAAATGATGTCATAATTAGAAAATAAAAAATTAGTGTTATGAAAGATAATAAATAGATAAATATGAATTGAAATATAATAATTTAGATTACATTTTAAATAGAATAATTAAATAGAAGTGGGATTGGTTTTTGTAAAAGGGTATAGGGAATTGAAAAAGTAGTTTGGAGTTTTGTATTAGTGGATGGAGAGAGAAGGTTAAGGAATTACATTTTATTTGATTGAGTGGATTAATGGATAGTATATTAAGTAAAATATGGTATATTTAAGTATTAATAAAGGGTAAAATATGAAATAAAGGTGGGTTTAGATATAAATTAAATTAATTAGTTATATATGTACAAAATAAGGGTTAGAATGTAATGAAATGAGTGTATACTTGCTCTTTTGTACCCATCCAACACCTCACATGCATATCCAACAAGTTCTTCCATCTTGTCTCTTGGGAATTTTCTTAATTTTGAAACACACCACTCATTTCTTATCCTAATTCTAAGAGGCCGAACCTTCCTTCTTCATTCCACCTTTTTCTTCTCTTTTTCCTTCATCTCCTCTCTTATGCTTCTATTGTTCTTTAACTTTCTTCATCCACCAGCAGAAACTCATACCTTATCTTCTCATTCTCATCTTATTCTTTAAGTTGCAATCAAATTTTTCAAGCAAGGGTCAAGGTTTGGTGAAGATTTATTCATCTCTCTTTGTTGTTTCTAAAGGAGTGGATGTGTCTCTCTTTTTAAGCTTTAAAACTGTAAGCTTTCCTTCATTTTTAAGGCAAACCCTTCATGTTCAAGCTAGATTAATGTTGGATCTTCAAGTTGTGGTTGGATATATGCATGTTTTCTTTCATTAAAGGAGGGGCCAAATCTCTTTTCTCTTAGTACTACAAGAGTAAGTTACGATTTATTAAGTTCTTGGTGATTTTATTAGAAACTGAAACTATTACTTAATATTTGACTTTGTTTCTTGCTTGATCTTTAACTTTAAGGGACATGCATGCTTGATTTAAGTATAGATCAAGTTATAAGAAGTGAAAAGGTGAAGGTACTTGATAAATCCAAAATAAAGTTCAAAGAGAGGAAAGTTAAAAGTTGAGATTATTGTTGTTTGGTTAAAAGCTGAGTTTGGTAAGTAAGATTGGTGTTAGATTTGTTGGTTTTATGCATTTTTAGTTAGTTTTTAGTTTTGGATGAATGGTATATAGTTTAAATATTGTGTTTTTGGTTTTGATTTGATGAATAAAGGGCTTAGGATTGTAAAAACACATGGAATATAGCTTTGGGTGTTTGAGTGGTGTGTGTGTCTTGGATTTTTCACTTTGGTCAAATCATGTAAAGAATATTTTGCTGGTTGGTAAACTTAAAATGAGATTAAGGTGTTAATTTATTAAAAACAGAAGATTAATTATAAGAAAAATGAGGAAATTTAAACTTAAGCTAAGTTAAAAAGGGAAAATTAAGGCTTAATGTTATTTTATTTGATTTTGACTAAAGAATAATGAGTTAATTGATTAAAATTGTTTTTGATTTAATAAATTACTTCTTATTAAGGTTTAATTAAGTCTTAATGTTAAGTTAATAAGAAAGTTATAAAAAGGTGTGCTTATAGGAGCTTAAGGTAAGCATGTTGGTTATTATAAGGCTTAATTTTCATTATTAATATGTTTAGATTTTGAAGATAGTAAATTATGGAATTTGATAAGTTAATTAAATGATATTACTTAAGAATTAAAGTTTAAATGAAGGATATACTAAGAATTATTAAGATAACGTTAAGTAAAATGAGTTAAAGTGGATTTTAGTAAAATTGAAATCTTTGTTTGTTTATATGTGAGTATTCAGCTTTATGGAAGAAAATGGACAAAATGGATATGTAATTGAGTGTATAAATAGTATTTTAAAAGTTTAAATTATTTATAATAAATAATATAAGTTGGATTAATAAAGGTTAAAAAGGATTGATTCAAATTGAACTTATAAGGAGGTATAACTTGAAATGAATAAATATGATTTAAAAATGAGTTTAATTTTAAAACTAAAAAGGATATTTATATATAATAAGAATTTTTTAAAGGTCTATTTAAGTTAATAATGGGATTATAAATTTAGATTAAGTCAAATTATGAAGTAAGTCGCTTAAGAATGCTTATGCTAAGGTTAAGGAGGTTGTAAGGAAATACATGATCATGATTGTTTTATATTAGTAATTTTTATTTAATTAGGATAATTTGTATTTATGGTTAAGATTTCCTAGTCTATAGCCGTTACCTAGATTAAGGGTGTAAATACGTAATCCTAGGCTATAATTATGTAAGTATTCTTGTATAAATTGGTGGTTGTTTGTTATGATAAATATATAAAAAATAGAATTACTTTCTCTATTCTGGCATGGTATCAGAGTTGGGCTCTTTTATCATTCATTTTCTTTTCTAAAATTGAAAACCTAATTTTGCTAAAACTATGTCAAACACCCCTGTTCTGCCATCCAATGAGAGTAAATCGACACCCACTGCTACTACTGGATCTTCATCTTTGATGAATGATCTTAATTCTACTTTAACTCTTGAGAAACTTGATGGATCCAATTACACCGAATGGTCCATTAATGCATAAAATAAACTGCATGGATGCAAGAGGTGGGGATATGTCACTGGTGTGAAATCTGCCCCAGCTGATGAAAATTCCGAGGTGTATGAGACTTGGGAAGATGAAAATTGCCCTGTTAAGTCATGGTTGCTAGATTCAATGACCAAGGAAACAAGAGCCTTGTTTTATGTTTGCCTACGGTAAAGGACATCTGGGAAGTGGTAAAGGAGACGTATTCAGTTAGTGAAGATGCCTCCAGAGCTTACAGGCTTCATTATGAAACATCGGTTTGAGCCAAAATGGAGGTTCTGTTATTACATTTTTTGGAAAATTACAATGCCTATGGCAAGAATTTGACGCTATTCAAATGTGCCAGATGCAATGCGCTGCTGATATCGAGGCTTACAAAAAAATGGTAAATGCTCAATGTGTTTATATGTTTCTGGCTGGTGTTGATGCAGGATTAGATGGAGTTAGAGGGTGAATTCTATCTACTACTCCTCTTCCTAGTCTACAAAGTTCATATGTACTTGTTTGTTATGAGGCAAATAGACAATAGGCTATGATGGGTGGAGGATCTGCAGAAGTAATGGCTTTAGCTGCAAAGAAGATGATTAATAAAAAGGATAAACGGCAATGATACTGTGCACACTATCATGCTGACAATCATGTTATTGAAAAGTGTTTTAGGTTACATGGATTTCCTGACTAGCATCCTAAGGCCAAGATGAAGAATGAAGGAAAGAATAACTCTGTAAAGAATGATGATAAAAGGGAGGTTGAGAAAGTTGTTGTTAGTGTTGCTGCGAAATCAGGTATATCTAAGTCTAAAATTTCTTGTGCTATTGTTAGTAATATAGACTGGATTGTAGGTACTGGTGCATCTGACCATGTTTCTTGTAATAGAGGTAAATTCATTAATTTTTCAGCCTCTGTTTTAAAAACAGTTATAATTTTTGCTGATGGTGAAACCTCTAAGGTAGAAGGAATTGGTAATATTCCAATTTCTAATTTTTTGACTCTTGAAAACATACTTTTTGCTTCTACCATGAATTGTAACTTACTTTCTGTTAGCTAAATTACAACTGCCTTAAATTGTACAGCCTCATTCTCTTCTTCCATATGTTTATTTTAGGACAACACGAGCTTGGAGACGATTGGCAGTGGTAGGCAAAAGGGTGGATTATACTATCTTGATGACTCTCCTGGTTCTTCTACTTTTGTTGTTCTCTATTCTAGCAAAAATAAAGTTGATCAGAATAGGCTTAGTATTTTACTTTGGCATAAAAGATTAGGTCACCCTTCTTTTGGCTATCTTAAACATTTATTTCCCTCTTTATTTAATGGATTGTCTTTATCTGAATTTATTTGTGAGTCTTGTATTCTTACTAAGAATAAAAGAACTATTTTTCTTAAATCCAATTCTGTGTCAATGTTGCCTTTTGATCTTGTTCACACTGATGTGTGGGGTCCTGCACCTAAAAAAACTTATAATGGAATGTGATGGTTCATTAGTTTTATTGATAATTATAGTCGTGTGACATGGATTTTTTTAATGAAACAAAAAAGTGAGGT
Organism: Dalechampia spathulata; assembly: GCA_948192965.1. Lineage (NCBI taxonomy): Eukaryota > Viridiplantae > Streptophyta > Magnoliopsida > Malpighiales > Euphorbiaceae > Dalechampia > Dalechampia spathulata. Next base: position 9,546 of record CANYBF013475588.1, read on the forward strand.
TTCTTGTATGATTAGAAATTTGTTTATTATGATTCAAACTCACTTCATAAAACTGTTAAAGTTTTATGTTCAGACAATGGCGGGGAATATGTTTCAAATGATTTAAAACAATTTTTTCACGAAAAAGGAATCATCCATCAAACTACTTGTACTTATTCACCCCAGCAAAATGGGACTTCTGAAAGAAAAAATCAACATATTCTTAATATTACTCGCTTCTTGTTAGTTAGTAGCAATGTGCCTATTTGTTTTTGGGGTGAAGCTATGTTAAGTGTTGTGTATGTGTTAAACAAAACTCCTTCAAAAGTTTTGAATTTTGAAACTCCTTTGAGCAAAATTTCTGAACAATATGAACTTCCTTCTATTGTGCATTTACCTCCTAAAGTTTTCGGATGTGTCTGATATGTTCATGTTCATTCACATCTAAGAACTAAATTTGATGCTAGAGCCTTAAAGTGTGTTTTTTTAGGATATGGTGCTCATACTAACGGATATAAAGCCCACCATCCTGAGACTAAGAGAATGTTTATTTATAGGGATTGTGTTTTTAATGAAAAACTTTATTTTTATATACCTATTATGCCTCCACTTCAGGAAGGGACTGAATCTGATGAAGTTGATGTTGATATTATGTTGTTTAATTCTATTTCTAATTGTTGTGATACTGTGATTCCTAATCTAGCTGAATCTAGTGTTGAACTTGAATTTAATACTGCTGAGGGACAAGGTTTAGTTAATCCAATAAGAGAAAATGCAAGGATGATTAATATTGAATCTATTGATCAAGCTGAATCTCTTGATAGTATTCTCCCTCCTGGTGCTCAATCACAATTATCGTCACCAAACCAGGTAATTGATTCTGAACCTATTACTTCTGAATCTGAAACAGTTGAGATAATTGAACCTAAACTAGAGCCTAATGTTGGCTATTCTTTACCCCATCAGATTAATAGAGGTAAGCCACCCATACAATATGAACTCGAAATTTCTTCCAAATCTAAATACCCAATTGCAAATTACATCTCTACTCATAGGTTGTCAAAGTCTTATGCACTGCTTGTATCAAAACTTTCCTCTATCTCTATTCCTAAGAATGTGCAGGAGGTGTTGGAAGACTCTAGGTGGACCAAAGCTATGGATGAGGAGATGAAAGCATTAGAAAAGAATGGCACAGGGAGATTATGTGATTTACCCGAAGGTAAAAAACTTGTAATGTGTAAATGGGTTTATGTTGTGAAGCACAATGCCAATGGTTCTGTGGAACAGTTTAAGGCGAGGTTAATTGCTAAGGGCTTTACTCAATCCTATGGAATTGACTACCAGGAGACATTTGCCTCAGTTACAAAATTGAATACTGTAAGAATTCTGTTATCCTTAGCTGCTACCATGAAATGGCCCCTATTACAATTTGATGTAAAAAATGCCTTCCTACATGGTGAATTGGAAGAAGATGTGTATGTGGAATTGCCTCCAGGTGTTAAGAAGTATAAAAGGAGTAATAAGGTTTGCAAGCTGAACAAAGCCCTTTATGGCCTTAAGCAATCTCCTCGAGCATGGTTTGGGAGATTCATGAAGGCAATGCTGAATTTTGGTTTCTGTCAAAGTAATGCTGATCATACACTGTTTCTGAAAAGAAATGGTAATTCTGTTACTGCTCTTATAATATATGTGGATGACATGATTTTGATAAGAGATGATGAAGTTGAAATCGATCGAGTGCAAAAATACCTGGCAAATGAATTTGAAATGAAACATTTATAGGATTTGAAGTACTTCTTGGGAATTGAAGTGGCTAGGTCCAAGGATGGGATTTTTTTACCATAAAGGAAGTATGTCTTAGACCTACTAGTAGAAAGTGGTATGATGGATTGCTATCCGGTTGACACACCAGTTGAGAAAAATTTAAAATTATGTTTAGGAACTGATGGTGATTAAAAAATAGACAAAAGAGGTATCAAAGACTTGTTGGTAAGCTAATTTATTTGGCACACACAAGACCTAAAATAACATTTGCTGATAATATTGTAAGCCAATACATGCATGATCTGCATGAATCCCATTTAGCTATTGTGAGAAGAATTCTTTGGTATTTGAAGGGATGTCTAGGAAGAGGTGTTTTATTTAAAAAATATGGTCACCTCTGTGTAGAAGGCCACACTGATGTTGATTGGGCAGGTTGTGTAGATGATAGGAGGTCCACTTCTGGTTACTTTATGTTTGTTGGCAGAAATTTTGTAACCTGGCGTAGTAAGAAACAATCCATGGTCTCAAGGTCAAGTGCTGAGGCTGAATTTAAAGGCATGGCATTGGGTATATGTGAACCTCTTTGGATCAAGAAATTATTGAAGGATATCGAATTCGAGTTATAAACTCCTATGAAACTATTTTGTGATAATAAATCAGCAATTGAAATTACATTCAACCTTGTTCAACATGATCAGACCAAATACATAGAGATTGATCGATTTTTTTATAAAGGAACAGTTGGAGAGTAAGGTTATTGAACTGCCATTTGTGAGATCAAATCAACAGCTTGCAGATGTCTTAACAAAAGGAGTATCTAAGCAAGTTTTTGAAGAATCTGTGAATAAGCTGGGCATGATAGATATACATGCACCACCTTGACGAAGGGTATTAGTAATTATTATTTAATTAGGATAATTTGTATTTATGGTTCAGATTTCCTTGTCTATAGCCGTTACCTATATTAAGGGTGTAAATACGTAATCCAAGGCTACAATTATGCGAGCATTCTTATATAAATTGGTGGTTGTATGTTATGATAAATATATAAAAAATAGAATTACTTTCTCTATTCTGGTATTTTATCGACTAAAATGTTTTAAGATTTAAGAATATTAAATGATTTAAGAAGATCATTAAGTTATATGACATTGTTTTGGTGAGAATTTAAGTAAAGACATTAACAGGAGTAACAAAATACTTTAAATAGGAATATTAAATATGTTAAGATAAGTTGAATCTGATTTAAATATTAAGGTAATGATATTGTTTTAAGTAGGATTAAATGATTAAATGTTTAACAGTTATATTTTATGACATATACCTGAGACTAAGTATGAATAATAGAAGAATGGATAAGTCAGAATATTAATTACATAGCCACTGGTTATAAGTTAAGTTAATTAAGGATTATAGTTAACTGATATTGGGTTTTGATAATTATATATGATATGAGATTAAGTATATTTTGACAGAGTTTTAGAATATTATTAAGATGTGATTGATATCTTAATTAATTAAGAAAATACTATTTAAATTGTTAACTGATCTTAAGGAAATAGGATTATTAAGTACCTGTTAACAGGAACTAAGAGAGAATTATTTATTACATGACTAAATGAATTCTGATACTAAATATATTCCTATATACTCAAGATATTATTAAACTAAACCTGATAACAGACGTTTAAATCAGACAAAAATAATAAGAAACTATTAGATAAGATATTTAGAGGTAATCAGTATTATGATATCAATAGAGATATGTTATCATATAATTAAGATTGTCATATTAGATTATGACTAAACAACATTTGATTTTCAGCAGAAACTAAATTAACATGTAAAATATAAACATAATGCTGATTATAGTTTATATGATAATAGTTTAATAAATAGCTGATTAAATATAAGCAGTTGGTAAATACTTAAATACTATTATATGGAGATAAGAACTTGTTCTTAAACAATAAAGAATAGTTCTTAACGAAAGGTGAATGATATATACTATTTTGTTTATAGGTTATTAATTAAGATATTATAAGAGAGTAAATAAGACATACACTATAGAGATGTTACTAGCCATTTTATTTTAGTTCAAGTATAAAAAAGAAATAAGAAGCATTTATTACTAAATATAAGATTATTCATGATATTATTAGAATAAAGTTGATTTAATAGACTATTAGGTATGATTAAAATAGAAAATGATGATAAAATGGTATTAAAAGATAGAATGACTTCAAATAAAATAAGTTATTACTAAGGTGAA
>CANYBF013475644.1:0-12304 GCA_948192965.1 Dalechampia spathulata
TAAGAGTTACTATCAAACTGTCGCTTCTAATCTCTAATCCTGTTTCTCTGTGTTTTGATGCAAAGATATTCTTTTGGTTTGTTGATTCAAAATAAAAATTTTAAATTTCTTCCGCTGCTCATTAACTATGCAAACCAACAAAACCGTCGACTAGAAAATATTAGAGACCCAGCAGAGGATCCCAAATGCCATTTTGGAGATATCTGACATTTATTTGATGGCGCAAGCATTGACCCAACAGTCGGTCATCTTCAGATCCAATAGAGGTCACCAAACCAAGCCTTTGGTTCCCAAATCCTAGCAGTACGTATCTGAATGTTGATTACAGATGATTTCAAGCCTCGCAGGATAGCCATCGGTCTTGTAGAAGACCTCTGATCAGTATTGATTATTTTTGCCCGAGCATCAAGCTCCCAGTACCAGAATTGGGTCTCCAAGCCTCAGCATGAGCAACAGATCAGCATTAATCACCTTTACCCCAAGCACTGGGCTCTCAATTGCAGAATTGGATGGTAAGCCTCAACGTGAGCACTCCATAAAGCCTCAACGCAAGCACCCGCAAGCCTCAGTAGGAGCATCAGGCCTCGACGCAAGCATCAGTTAGGTACCTTCCTTACTTTTTGCGAAAAGTCATGATATGATCATATCACATTTTGACAACTTGCGCTTGTGTCGCCTCAAAATGGTCCTGATCAAGGGGCAAATTATTGATCCTGACTTTTCACCCTTATGCATTCTTGGTCTTTTATCGATTCGGCTCGGTATTAGTTCCCGAAGTCGACCCCGATAGTGCATATAAGCCTCTTTGGTTTCCTTTGAGTGCTTTGGATGTACAGAGCACATTGCAGTTGGTGGAACCCACCATAATGTTTAGTAGGGCCCACCACCCTTGTTAGCTTCCTCTGAGTGTTCTAGACATGCAAAGCACATTAAGTGCATAGCACTGCACATATAGCGCTTAAGTGTAAAAGTTCTTGGGGGCCCCACATATTGGTGAGACCCACAGGCGAGGCCCACAGTGTGGGCCCCACATAAATAGAGCATGTGGATAACATCTTACAACATCAAATAACACTTATTTGACATGCAGAACACATAGCATGCAAAATCCTACATTTTGGACGTATAGCACTATATGCCCGAAATAGGATGCTTGGTGGGGCCCACCTAACAAAGAGCCATTTTATGCAGCGCTCTAATATGTCAAATGACACTTATTTGACATAAGAAACGCATTGCATTTCACCCATATGAGGTGAAATACGTAAACAAAATGGATTTAGTGCATAGCACTATGCGTGCACTATACAAGAAAAAAGACGTTTGGTGGGGCCCACCTTCCAGACCAAATCTGGAAAACTTTTCATTGCACAATGTCTTAGTATGTCAAATGATGCTTATTTGACATATGGCTCACATCCCATTTTTCTCGAGCGAGGCAAAATGAATAGGGGCAAAATGCTATATGCGCTGCATATAGCATAAAAAAGACGTTTGATTGGGAGCCTTCTTAGGATCAAACGGGATATGAGCCATATTGCATAATGTCTTGGCATGCAAAATGATGCTTATGGGGCACGGGGTGCACATCCTGATGCAACCCAGTGGGCCCCATGCGATGGGTTAGAATACTATATGCACAGCATGTAGCACTACATGCAGCGAACATAGGCTATGTGTGGCACACATAGCCTTAAAATTTTCAAATCCAAATCAAAAATTACAATTTTGCCAAGCCATAATTTGGCTCTATAAATATAGAGCTTGGGGTTCATCTTAAGGGATCTGGAATTTGCTCAAAAGAGCAGCTAAAACTCTGCTAAAATAATTCCTAATTAATTAAGCACTTAATTAATTAAATTGGTAGGATTTTTAGAGACCAACAAGCAGTAGTTAGGTCCCTAATCACATTTGGGAAGAAGATCTTAAAGAAAACCTACTACTCCAAGGTAATTTTTTAATTTTCTTCCATTTTTCTATGGATTTTTGCATAAATCTCCTAATTTTAGCTTGATCTACTTATGATTGGCTTCAATCATATGTTTTTCTTGTTTACTCATGCTATTGAGTCTTCAAAATCACTAATTTCCAGCTTTGATCTGCCTAGATCTGAGCCAGATTTCAAGTTTTTCTCAAAAACCTCCATTTTTTCTCTGTTTTCCAGGCTATGTGTGCCACACATAGACCTATGTGCACCACATCTAACCCATGTGTGGCACACATAGGCCCATATACTGCGCATATAAGCCCAATATTTCAAAGAAAATGCCAATTTTCTCCCATTTTACTCTGGTTTTTCTCCCGATCTGGTCTCTCCAACAACATTTGAGGCCTCTCTATACCTCTGGTGTTCTGGATCTACCATATATTTCATAGATCTATAATAATTTTAACTTGCAAATTATTTTTCTTGTGTTGGATGCAAATCCACAAGGTGAAAATCCATTTTCAGGCTCCGATCTGCTTAGATCGAGGTTGGATCTCGGGTTTTTGCCTAAAAACTCCATTTTCTCTCTGTTTTTCAAACTATGTGCACCATACATACATGTATGTGCACCACACATAGCCTATGTGTGGCACACATAGATCTCGAATTTCACAGAAAACCCCCATTTTTCACCCGATCTGCTTCGGATCTAATTTTTCCAGCAACTCCAGAGGCTTGTCCATGCTCTTGGGGTTATGTATCTGTCAAATATTATCCAAATCTAATTTATTTAAGCCTTAAAATTAATTATTTAAATTAATTGCCCAATTAATTATTTAGATTGCAAATCGGAGGCCGATTCGAGCTCAAAATGAGGTACTATCTTCATTAAAGTTGTGTATTTTTATCTGTAGATCATTTCTGTACTGACAGATTTGATTTTCTTACAGATTCATGAGCTATGTGTGTCACATGTCATGTTATGTGTGCCACACATAGCCTATTGTGGCACACATAGCAGAACATGAGGCACACGTTCTCTGGAAAATTTTCTGAATATCGCGTTTTTTGATCGTTTTTAAAACCGCTTTGATTTTTCCAGTAACATTTGATGCTTCACAGTAGCTCAAGTGTATTGGATCTATTATAAAATAATTACATTTAATTAATTTTAACCTCAAAATTAATTTTTAACGATTAAATGCTTATTCGGCTGTATAAATTCAGTTTTTGAAAGGATTGGATTCAAATTGGTTGAGGGGCTATCTCCAAATTATTCCAAGTGATGTTAGCACTCCCATTTGATTTCCATGATCAAACAAAAATAATTTTGCTTAAAATTATTTTTATTTTTATTAATTTTTATGATTCGGCTCGTATAAATTCATGTGATTGTTGCCTAACAATTAATTGGATTTTGACTCTTGGTTCATGCTTTCACATGGCATTGGACTAATCAAATAAATCCTAAATTCATTTTCTACTAATGAATTTATTTGTTTATTTTACATATTTTATATTCGTGCATTTTAGCTCGTGCAACCCAAGGTGGAATAGTACTTGAGGAGGAGGGACGTTACTTAACGTCCCAAAATATGTATGCAAGGATATTTTTGTAATAGGATAGATTTATTATGGCTTTGTAATAATTTATCCCCTATATCTCGTGTGTATCCCCTAATTCCTTGATCCCTTTCACCGGCCTTTCGGTATTTTTATTCATGGATGGATTTATGTTTGCTAAAATATATGTCATGTCACATGCCATATCACACATTACTATGCCATAACATGCATATGCCATACCATAACATATTATATTTCATATGCTTATATGTATAAATATGCCAATACAATCCAAATATGCCAATACGTAATACAATACGCGTAACTTGCCATGCTATCTTCCAATATGCCATGCCATGCCATTATGCCATGCCACATCACATGACATATCATATGCCACGACATATATTATGTTGAATACCCATTCACATACGCATCATTATATCATGCCATGCATATGTCATGCCATTACACACATTATACTATATCATATCATGCATATGGTATGTCATTCGCCTCACATGCCATTGTCATGTTATATGTCATTTCATATATCATGCATATGGTATGTCATACATATGCCATGTCATCTCATATATATACATTATGTTATGTCATGTATATGTCATGCCATACGTCATTCCACATGTCATACACATGATATGTCATGCATCACTTCACATGTCATGCATATGATATGCCATTCACTCCATATGTCATGCACATGATATGTCAAGCATCACTTCACATGTCATGCATATGATATGCCATTCATTCCATATGTCATGCACATAATATGTCATGCATCACCTCGTATATCATGCATACGATATGTCATTTCCCTCATATGTCATGCATAAGGTATATCATCCATCTCACATGCCATGCATAGGCCATGTCATCTATCTCACATGCTATGCATACACCGCATATTCTACAACAATAAAATGATCCAAAAATGCTAACATATTACACTATACGTGCTATTTACCATGATTTTATACTTACATATCATGTTAAGTTGCCATATCATGCATATGATATGTCATTCATCTTCACATGACATGCATATGCCATGTTATTTTATCGCTATTTCATATGACATGCATATGCCATGCCATCCAAATGTCATATAGCATTATATGTCATTCTACGTGCAACCGTGTAACACCAAATTGCATGCCACACTATGTGCTTACCTATACGCTCGTATGCTTGCCTGCTTAGGATAATTAACTCCAACTATAATGGTAAAATCGATCTTGGAAACTCATAGAAATAGATCTTCACCACCCAAACCCAATCTCTAAAGGGTTTAACTAGCACTCATGCTATGGGTCGGTTGGACCAATCCGGAACCATCTGGTGGTGACTCCTTATAACTCTTTTGAGTCTGTATCATTCCTTGGGGTAACCCCTCGAGAAGACTGGACTTTCGCTCCAAGTGCGGTCCTTGGTCCGTGAGCCTCACAAGCCTCACTCTGGGCTCCGGCAGAAATCGGGGTTCACAGGTGTATAAGGAGTAAATTAGGAGGAAACCATAAACCTAATATAGGGTTTAAGGGGAAGTCAATAAAGAATGACTCTTAACTTAATAGAGATAGCGGGGAAGTTGATAACAGATCTATGATTGATAATATCCTCATTCTATTTAATTATATTTTCACTTTTATTTTGTTATCATTTTATTTCATAAAAAAAGATTAAAGAAAGAAAGAGTAGATAAAGAAGAGTAAAGAGAGAAAACATACACACTTAATGAAAAAGAAGTATGACCTCTTTTACAATTAATAATAACATTATCAAAGATAAAGGCCTAAACAAGCATAAGCAGATGATAATTACAACAAATGAAAAGACTTGCTCATTAGTACTAATAAACTAAAGAGCTAACTACGAAATGTTTGTGGGATTAAAGAAGTATTTTTCCTTGAGAAGGGGAAATATTGATAAAAGATCATCAAGTAGTCAATAATGGCTAATTTATGACCATAAGTCACTTATGATTCAATATCAAAATTTTTAGTGATAAAATAAATGTAGATATAATTTTTATCATAAATAAATAAAAAAGCTAATTTCATGGTTATATTTCAAAAAAAAAAAAGCTTAAAAGTTTTGCTTGAATTATGATTTATTCTATAAAGGAAACATAACATTTTAGGTCAATCTTTTATTTTCTTATAATCGACTGAAATGAGTTTATTTAAATAGTTTTTACAAGCATTCACAATCAAAATCATTTCATGTTTCCAAGAAAAATAACTTATTTGATTCATTTCTTTAAGTATCATTTTTTATTAAAATTTTGACTCATTTCCCTAAGGCTTTTAAAAATTATAGTGATTTGCTATTTTAATGAGTGATTAAATGTGCTTTCAAACTTTCAAGATTTACATGCTCATTCATTTATTCATTAAAATTATATTTTTTTCTTAATGAAAAAATCTCATTTCTTTTTAATACTTATGATATTGGTTTATATAAATATAAACCATCTCATGGGGGAGGATATTTGTTTACACTAAAAAATAAATTATTTTTATAACCAAAGTTAATTAAGTAAATTAATTAATATTAATTTATTTTTAATTAATTAAATGGGTTAGGTAATAAGTTTAAAAGAAAAATCTAAAAACAAGAATAAAAGAGTTTCTAATCATAAAAAAGAGAGACATGTTGGTTAAGAAAATGATGAACTAATCTTAAGAGAAGTTTCTAAATGTATCAATTAAGAAAATGATGAAGATGATATCGAGGAAAGTGTGATAACCATGATTTTTACCTATATTTTCCCCCTTATTATAATGTCCTTTCAAGAATTATTTTCATGTTTTTTCCTTCAAACACAAGCATATAATATAATATTTCATGTATTATTCACGTTCTCATGCATTATACTCATATATTGCATTATTAGCATAATTTCATACATTTTCTATACATTTTGCATAATTTATATGGCATTCTAGTTTTGACATAGAATCACATAGTTAATCTATACTAGGTTAGGAGTTCATCATGTTTATTTTAGTTTGCATGCTTATTATATGTTATTAAACTCACTTTCATGCATTAAAACTTTGGTATTAGGTGTTCGAGTCATGTTTTTAGCATTTTTAGTCATGTTGGTCATAATCTACAATTGAAAAATTTCATTTTCATGCTAGAAATGAGTCTCACATGACTCGTGTAAGATGCCACACGAGTCATGTAGAAGCCAGCCTTAAAAAACCAAATTACCATGCATGGTTGAACCTTACATGAGTCGTGTAAGGTCCTACATGACTCATGTAAGATTTGGCCCCTTTAATTCTTGCTTATTGTTAATTGATTCAAAAGCTACATGACTCGTATAACATTTACACGACTCATATGGTGCATTAGGTCATATTTTCTCTTCTTTTTTTTAACCTTAATATCATAATAATGTATGGTTAGGATGCATTTAGATGTAAGACAGTTATAGGGGGGACTTTAAGTTAGTCAGAACGTAGGGGATTCACAAGTCATTCTATTCACGCGAATAGCATTATGAGAGTCTAGGTTAGGGTTTTAGGTTTGGGGGGTGACAAAGAGAAAACAAGATCAATTTTGTGTGATTGCTAATCCTTCCTTTTATTTTCTTTTCCTTATCACAGCCTTTCATCAAGAAGTTAAGGAAGCAACTAAGGAGGAATCAAGAAGAGTATAAGACAGAGTAACAAGAGCGTCAGAATTGTTCAAGATTCTCTTTAACTTCATCTCTTTTTATTTTAGTTTTGAAAATTTATTATGGTTATATTTCCTTTTATTCTTCATGTTCTTTTTATTTATTTATTTTTCGATTATGATTTGACAGTAGTTGTAGGGATTGGATGATGTTTTGAATAGATATAATTCTTTTCTATTATGAATCCATTTATCTCCTTATGTTCTTAAGTTGAGATTCATACTAATGATGCTTGATTGTTAGAACGGACCCTTTTAACATGAAAATGTTGAACTAGTTCTATTAATCGCTTTGAAAGAATGTTTAACTTAATCGAACAAACTTAGGAACACCGAATAATAACTGCCTAGACATATGAGTTAATTAATTTGAAGGCATAAAATGTAGTAAATGAACTTAATCATTGAAGTTAATCTTAACATTCACGAAAGTAGGGTGTTAGCTTAGCTTTAGTAGGTAAAGACCCTTTTGAAAAAAAGAACTTTGCATTTAAACACTACCTTGAAATTGGTAATTGAATTAATAATGAAAGGTTTAATCTTTGTTCATCATCGTTCAACCCTATGTCTATATATATATATATATATATAAACTATAATGTTGAATTGCCTAGATAATCGATAAAATCAATAACTAGTATGTAGTTGCTCTTGATCCCAAAGAATGATACACTTAAGCTGTACTCGCGATCCATACTCTTGCGGTGGCTTGATTACAATTTAAGGATTATAAATTTAAAACTTATTGAATCATTTTATATATTAATTTAGACTTTTTTACACACCAACAAAGTGGAACACCACCTAAACACTATTATCAACTTAGCAAAAAGGGAATGACAATAGTTTAAATAATAAGTGAAGACACCAACAAGAAGGGGGCAAAGCAATCATCAATTAAAAGTCACTCTCATCAATTTTATTTCATCATTTTTTAGATTAAGTGATCTTAGTTTTAATTTCCAATTCTATATTGTCTCTTTATAATTTTTACAATACTAGATTTTATTTTTTAATACATTTTCTTTATTTTCTGAACTTAATTCTCTAATTTATGTAAATAGAATATCTACAATGAAGGTAGAAGATATAATAATTTAATAATTCTTTAATTCTTTAACATAGAGAAATTCATAAAAATCTCATAAACATCTTCTTATTACAAACTTTTGTCATATTATCATAAAATTTATTTGTTATACTAACGGCATCTTTTATCTTTACGATTCATCATGGTATATGGAGAAAAGAGATACCATTTTCTTAATAGATAAGTTTTGCTTTATCAAGTATCTAGCAATGCATATGTTTTATTTTTAAAAATGATAGAAAACATTTTTCATAAACAGATTTGGGTAGAAAAAAATGGGTGGAAATTGTCATAAACTCAAATATTTTAATCATGGATTTGTTTTTAATTTTATATGATATTCCAATATCGTAAGAAAGATATAAATAATAATCATATGTTATCTAGTTTTAACTTCTCATTAGAATTAGTTATTATTATAATTAAATTTGAAAATTGGAATATTTATATCAAAGGTTAAAGTATTAACCATAATTACGAAAACATTAAAAGATTTGGTATATTTCTACCAATTAACCTAAAATTACAAGTTTTTCTAATGAAATTTAAAAAAACAGCTATAAATTTACGCAAAAGCACATCCTGTACAAGGAAATTCTTGAATTTTGAAAGTACAGCGTTGAATTAATATAAATTTATTAAGGATATAAAAGGAATAATATATTTATTAAGTAAATTATTTTTTAGATATTATTTGAAATATGATATTTAAAATATCATATAAATAAATTATTTTTGATATTATGATATTTAATGAAATATTTATATTTTATATTAAATTTTAAGAAATAGATAATTTTTTTAAAATCATGGACATGGACTAATATTGTAAAATTAGAGTTCCGGTAACTTCAAAATTGATTTGTATGAAATCATTTTTAAATCAAATATAAGATATAAATAATATATTAAAATAATTATACAAAGTATGCTGTAACCAAACGTAATATATATATTAATTTTTATGAAATATGAAATATATTAATTTTACGATTTGACTTTATTTTAATAAATTTTGTAAGATACTACCAGAATAATTCTATCGAATAATACTCATTGAAATTTCTGCCAAGGATTTGATACGGTGTCGAATTTACAAGTTGAATTTAAAAATAATAATAAATTGGAAAATTGTGACTCAGAGATGGAAAGAAATAGATAAAATAGAGAATTAGGCAATAAAAAAAAAAGATATTTTCTTTGACCGCAACAAATGGAGAAAGAAAAGGAAAAAACAGAACAATATGTATAAGTTTTGGTGATTACTTCAAAATTTTTAAAGCTTGAAAAGTCTAAAAAACCGCAGTCGCAAGCTTCCACTTGACATTCACAATCATACAAACAAACTCGATCCAATATTTACTTTTTAAAAAAGTTTTCTCGCCAACCAAACAAACGAGAAAAACTCCATCTTCACCACCACCACAAGCGCCGCCGCCGGCGGCAATGTCACTTTCCGGAGATCCCATTTCTATTTAATACGCTGACATGGGATCATCAGGCACCTCAATATTCACAATAACTTGACCACGTTACAGTCTTTGTTTCTTCCAGTTCCTAGCATAAAGCCCTGAAGTGGGTATTTGATAAAGGCTTGATTTTTGCTTCTGGATACATTTGAAAAAGAACAAAGTTTTGTAAATTGAGTAAATGATGGAGAATGAGAAGAATTATTATGCGAAAGAATTAGATGTAGCAGTTAGAGTTGTTCATATGGTCTGTTCTCTTTGTCAGAGAGTTCAAGAGAGGCTGGTTTCTCGGAGTAATGTTCAGGTTTTGTCTAAAGATGATGATTCTCTTGTTACTGTTGCAGGTACTTAAAATTTTGTAATTTTAGTTCTTTTTTCTTTGATGAAAATTGGGTTTCTATTGGGTGGTAAATTGGGTCTTTGGTTTTGACTGACGTGTTTGTTTCGGTTATGAGATTATCGGCATTTGATGTTTCATTAGTGTCATGCTAGGTGTTTATGAGTTATTGATTGCTAATAAACCTGAGATTAAAAGGAAATATTGTGGAAGAGGCATTTGGTTTGGTTTTATCATTTTTTCAAATGAATAATTGTGATTCATATTCTTTTGTCAGGTTGCAACTAGGCTTTGTTTAAATATTTATATTGTTAATGCTTGAAACTTGGTTATTATTCCTTTTATTTTATTTTATTTTTTTCTATAAGGCACTGACAAGGGGATATCTGACTCCTTCCTTGGAATGAACTTTTAGTACAATCTAATTAAGACTCCATGGCCATCACATATATCTTGATCATATCACTGAGCATCGAAATACTTCTATTTATACATAAGGATCTTAGGTTGGAACCTCGGGCGTCTGAAGATAATCTAACTAGAAAATGTTTGCTTCCAGGCAGTGTTTGTTTGTTGGCATGTCGAGTCTGTCAGTGCCTAGGAACTCATTGTTTGATCTGAATCAACCATAGTGATGGACAAGCTATGAAGACTTAATAATGTAGAAATGTCATGGAGAGTCAGGAGGTACTGAAGGATTTCAGATTGGATGATTAAACACAGTGATGCTTGTATCTGTAGGGAGCTTGGGGTTGTGCCCAAATATCTCGTGCAACTGGGTATCGGAGTTTCTAGAAAGTGCATTCTGTTATTCATATTAAATTCTTTAAGCTAAGGAGATTATATGATAGTGAACAGAGGATTTATGTCACATAGGTGAACATCGTGATTATGCTGTGCCGAGTTGCGGTAAGGTTGCATGCAGTGTAGCTTACTTTATTGTTTGGACAAAGAAAGGGTACTAAAGTATGATTTTTTTAAAAAACAAATCTCGTAATGTCTTAGATATCAAGATAAATGAAGATGATATTCTTTGGATATCTTTCTGGAAAATATGATTATCTGGTTTGAAAAATATTTGCAATATATTATATTATGATATGGCTTGATTCTGTAATGAAAAGATTACCAGCGCAGTTCGAAATAATTAAATAAAAATAACCTGCAACGATTTTCGAATATCTGTTATGGTTTCTAATATTGCATCTGCTTCTCATACTGTAAGAAAACTTGCAATTCCAGATTTCTCACCATACAACAACAAAACTGTCTAAAGTTTGTTTGATTTGGATGTACTTCCAAATAATTAGACAACAGGAGGAGGCCATTTGCAAATGCATTGTATTCTATTATGTTTTCATCTGCATTTGTTATTCAATTGATGCCCATGCTTACACAGATTGGAGTGTTCAAGCAACCGTCAGCTGGATACTGTCTGAAACTTTCAGGGATCAATATGTGTCTATCGTTGCTGAAGAAGATGTTCAAGCTCTCTCCGAGGCTGACTCTGCAGGTTTACTGGCAGCAGTCACAAGCACTGTGAATGAAATCTTAGCTGAAGCATCAAAATATGATTTTCAAAGTCCCTCAGAGGCCCTTGTAGGCGCACAAATTCTTGAGGCCATCAGTCGGTGCAACTCAACTGGGGGCCCAACTGGAAGACACTGGGTACTTGATCCTGTTGATGGAACACTAGGATTTGTGCGTGGTGATCAATATGCTATAGCTCTTGCCTTGATTGAGAATGGAAAAGTGGTGATTGGAGTTCTTGGGTGTCCAAATTATCCTATGAGGAAAGAGTTGCTGAATCATCATGACTATCAGCGCTACCAGAGCATGTCAAATTCACCTATACCTACCTCTGATACATCACAAAAAGGATGTGTGATGTATGCGCAGAGAGGCAGTGGCGAAGCATGGATGCAGCCGTTACTCCATGGAAATAACAGATTCAAATGGCCAAATTCTGAAAAACTTATAAAGGTTTCTTCCATTGATGATCCAGAGTTGGCAACCTTTTGTGAACCTGTGGAGAAATCTAATTCAAACCATGCCCTCTCAGCTGATGTGGCTTACAACATGGGGGTAAAGTATGTTATGCTGTTTTGCTAGCATCCTCTTTTTTGAAACTTTTTAATTTACATGGACCATTGAAGTGACTGGCCGAAAACATATCATAAAAAAGTTATGGAGAGAACCAAAAG
>CANYBF013476733.1:0-18826 GCA_948192965.1 Dalechampia spathulata
TGAATGTAAGAGTTACTATCAAACTGTCACTTCTAATCTCTAAACTGGTTTCTCTGTGTTTTGATGCAAAGATCTTCTTTTGGTTTGTTGTTTTAAAATGAAAATTTTAAATTTCTTCCACTGCTTAATCACTATACAAACATACAGAGGAAGCATACAGTTGTCAGAGCTGGCAGCCTCCAAGGGATTTTTGAATGGTACTCCCAACTGCCTTAGGAGGTGCGTGTCAAAGTGGACTAGAGTTGCTTAGGTCCATATATCTCATGCTTTACTAGCATTGAGAAGAAGTGTAACAGATTTGTTATTACAGCAATGGTCGAGTGGTGGATGGACTCTACTCATACCTTTCACTTGCCAGTGGGTGAGATTGCTATTACGCCGGGGATTTTTACTGGAATCACTGGATTGGAATGTGCAGGGCTGCCTATTCATTTTAATACAAGATTGATATCGCCACATTGGTTATATGGCATGATCTTTGACTTGCTAGGTGTGTCACCTAATGTGCGAGGTGGGTACAGTATATCTTATGATAGCATTCAAGAAGTGGTGTTGGCTGAGACTCTTGGCAGGACCATCTCTAAAGACCAGTACACCCGTAGTTTTTTGTTGTACATGTTGGGGTGTACTATGTTCAATGACCCTAGGAACAATGTTCATATGTCTATGTTATGGGCCTTTCATGACTTGGATGCTATTGGGAGATTTGACTGGGGCAGCATAGGTCTCGCTCATTTGATGTAGGGGTTGGATCTCTGTAGTAGGTAGTGCAGAGACTGCTTCATCGGCTGTTGGCAAGTTATAAAGGTAAGTAAAATTTTGCTGATTTTGATATTGTAGTGTTTGCCTAAATCTCATTGACTTTGCATTTTGACCTTGCAGATCATGGTGTATGAGTTTCGACTACTGCCAAAACTCGAGATCCTATAGGGAGTACCGCTTGGTTTTCCCCGTCTACAAGCATGGAGCCCACCACATCGGAGGCTCAATTATATAATGGATGAACTAAGAGAGTATCTTAATGACTTAACCTAAAATCAGGTAAGAAAAAGTAATTTAATTAGCATTAAATTATATTGAATTAGTTTGAGAAGTACCTGAGAAGGTGCTTAATTGTCCTATTGGAATAGGTGCGCCCCTATCCTTGGAGCAATATGTATTTGAGGCTGGAATATTTAACTAGCTCAATGCACAAGGATGAACATCATATGCTATTGGAGAGTCCCGAGGGTAGACTCATTTATTTAGGAGAACGCATGATTGACTAGCAATTGGGACCAAAGAGCCATGTAGAGCCTGCTGCCCCACCACGTGTAATGTTCTGGGCATCTTGCATCGATGCAGATCTGAGGTGATTACTAGGTTGATTGGTATTCTCGGGCAAGAGCGTCTGTCCGAGTCACTAGTGGACTACCCTACCTTCATACAAATGAGGCTACTGGGGCCTGTGGAGCTTTCCATATGTAGAGCCCAGCATAACAAAGCTAGTGGGTCTGGAGCCAGGCCTGATATCTTCCAAGGTAGAGGTGGACGTCGTGGTTCACTGGCTGTTGGCAGTTCTCGAGGTAGTGGTGCCTCGAAAAGATCTCGTGAAGCTTATGGTGGAGCAACTCCTCTAAGATTGATGTCTGATACTCTAGAAGTACCCCCAAGATATGAGCGCCTGGTAGACTTTATGGAAGGTCAGCTAATGTGGCTGCAAAACCCATTGATCTATACATATGACGAGACTGGTTATCTATACAAGACATCCTTTTCGGTACCAGCGAGGGATGAGATAGA
The DNA here is from genome assembly GCA_948192965.1 of Dalechampia spathulata. Taxonomy (NCBI): domain Eukaryota; kingdom Viridiplantae; phylum Streptophyta; class Magnoliopsida; order Malpighiales; family Euphorbiaceae; genus Dalechampia; species Dalechampia spathulata. The sequence goes on from CANYBF013476733.1 coordinate 1,783, forward strand.
GTTTTATCCATTGAACACCACCTATATGAGTACATGTGTTTTGTATTTGCTCTGACTTTAGTGGTCTTACATGTGTTTGACCTGTGCAGGTACCTAGGGATGCTATGGCTGATGCCTTGAGACTTCTGATAGGGTTGCGCTACTATCACACCTCTGAGATGCTGACTGTTTAGGTGAGTACCTGTTATAAATATGAGTGCATGGAAATGCATTGATGCATGACTTATATGCTTATATGTTTGTGTTTACAGAGAAGCAGGCAAGTGGAATGAGAGAAGCATGATTGCTATGCTCAGATGATAGAATAGATAGGATGAGAGATCGCCCGACTGACAGCGCATCTGGAGTGATACAACATCGAGGTTCCAGATAGTCCCAACCTTGATGAAGACCACTCCGACAAAGATGATGCTCAGGGGAGACATGATATCTAATTCCCATATGCATGACATCAAAACTTTGTAGTTTCTATATAAAAATATTAAGACAGTGTGTTATAGTCTGACATATGGGCTAAGTACACTAGGGTTATGGTGTAGAGCTTTAAAAATAGCCAAAAGCTTGAACTGTGTATCTTTTGGATTTATTAGTGGAATCTAAAGTTGCTTGCTGCTATAAATATCATGCGTTTTATGCTCTACTATCGAAACATAACTCATTTGCTCTTCTGTACAGAAATTAGATAAACAATGACTTAGTAATCACTATATGCTTTTTGTGCTCTTTCCCATCAGTGGGGCAATAACGAGTGGAGTCGATTAAGTGGGATCGGGCTCCAGTACTTGAGGATGCTTTAGCATGTCTCGACCAATAATGCTTTTCTGCATGTTGCTGTGAAATTCTCGGATCCAGTGGTTCACATTTGTGAAATTCTCGATGATATTGACAACGAGCGCGCTAACGGGAGAAGCAGAATTGTACTTGATGAGGGCCTTTGACATCGATCTGACCATTATAAGGTCCCTCTTGGTTACAGAGAATTCTATAGATATTGCTATTATTTTTTAGCTGTGTAGCCAAAAGTCAATAGATACCCCCTCTTGGTTGAGGGTAGCGGGGTTTGGATTACTGGCTCAATTCTTGTTTGTCGATCCATTCAGTCACGGAGATTTATTGATTGGACCTGTGTTAGATCAGATGGTGTAGGGTTAGAACTTTTTTCCTATGGTTGTATCAGAGACGATCATTAGACTGGGTAGAGTGAAGAGAGAACTATCCGAGCATTTCAGTAGTAGTCTACTTCTGTTGCAGGCAATGATTCTAAGTTGCCCTTGCAGGTTTTCAACTTAGAAAAGCTATGTTTTTACCCTAATTTTTGCATGAGTTACCTTTCATAAGGCTTTTGAATCATCGAGCTTTTAACTTTTGCTTCAAACCCTAACTTTTGCCTGAACTACCCGCTAGGGTTTTCAGATCAGCAGGTCGCTCTAATTTTTGCCTAAGCAGCCTTTTGTAAGGTTTTCAACTCAATGAGCTCTTATTATTTCTTATTTTATTTTATTTTGTTTTGTTACAGATCTAGCTTTAAGAGAAGCTTGGGATCTTGGTGCCACTAGTAAGAAACGCATAAAGATATCTCCCTCATAGCCACATGCGGAGGGGTTATACCTTCAGTGAGGTAAAGACGATGACGTTCCAAGGCTGGATTGAGTAGATGGGGACTCGGCCTGAGAGCGAGATCAGGTGGAGCTGTCCTTGGTGGCATATACAACATGTGACTGTAATGACCTACATAGATTGTATCCCACTACCGGGATTCTGGCATTGCACGCACTACAGTCCTGCTAGGATCTGTTGTCACTATGGCCATCGATAGACTATACCTTGACTGACAGAGTTTGAGGGAGGAAGGCTGGTGCCTCATTTTATGGAGCATATGGAGAGGACTTGGCCTCATCACCGGATAATGCTGGTGGAGATTCCTAGAGCTGGACTTGCCACAGATGATGAGTACAAGCTGTGGGTACTGCACCACGCCTGAGTCCAGTAATACGAGACATTATTAGGCAATAATATGGTATGTAATAAAGAAAGATAGCACTTTGTGTTTAAGATTTGTATTACTTATGGCTAAGTTTATGAACATGTGTTCCATTTGCATTAATAAGATTAAAAAATTTACATGAAAAATGCTAAAATCAACATAGAAGTTCTAGATGTGCATCAGACTTAACCCCTGTTATTGACCAGCCTCGTGTGAGATTTTTTGATCAATTACTTTAACGCTCTCTTTTTGCTTCTAAGAGCTCTAAATTTTGTATGAGTTTTCCAAGTGGATTTTCAACTCATCGAGCAAGGATTTTTCTTTTTGCTTTAACTTTTGCGTGAACCACCTATACAGGTTTTTAGCTCACCATGCTTTTCCTTTTTATTTTTTTTTTCTTTTACCCTTTGCTCTAGACAAAATACTTCTTCTGCCAATCAAGGTTGATGGGTTCTAAGAACTCATTGCCCTCCAAATCTGAGATTCGGACGATGCCTTTGGATAATATCTTTTTAACTAGGAATGGACCTTCCCAGTTTGGCCTGAATTTTCCACGAGGGTCGCGGATGGCTAGTCTGACTTGCTTCAGAACTAAATCACCTTTCTGTATGGCATTATGCTTGACCTTTTTATTGAATGCATTTGCCATACGCTTCTTCTAAAGCTATAAATGATAGAGGGCCTTCAGCCGCTTCTCATCAATAGTAATCAGTTATTCATACCTAGCCCTTTTCCACTCAGCTTCTGGTAATTGAGATTCCAGAATGGTACAAAGTGATTTCAGCTCTACTTCGATTGGCAATATGGCTTCTGTTCTGTAAACAAGAGAGTAGGGAGTGCCACCTGTAGGACTCCTTATAATGGTTCTGTAACCCCATAAAGCAAATGACAGCTGCTTGTGCCAGTCCTTATAAGTTCTCACTGTCTTGGTTAAGATACGCTTGATCATTTTGTTAGCAGCTTCAACTGCCCCATTAGCTTGATCCCATACTTTTCCAACAAGTCAGCAACTTGGCCCTAGAACTGCACTCTATTATCTGACACCAAGTGATACGATACCCTATATCGACATATAAGATTTTTCTCTATAAACTTGGCAACCTACTTTGCCCCCAGTTTACTGTGGGATTCAGCTTCTACCCACTTAGAGAAGTAATTAATAGCCACTAGTATGTACCGATGCCTGTTGGAAGCATTAGGATGAATGTCACCCATGATGTCAATTCCCCAAGCTGAGAATAGCCAAGGCATTGTCAAATTCTACAATTCGACTGGTGGTACATGACTCAGATCGCAGTGAACCTGACACTCATGATATCTTTGCATAAACTATATGCAGTCTATCTCCATGGTAAGCCAGAAATATCCTTGGCGTAGGATTTTCCTGTAAAGCATGAATCGATTCATGTGGGGTCTACATACACCAGCGTGTACTATTTCCATGACTGATTCTATTTCCCTCCTTAATATGCATCAAAGCTGTAGACCATCCACTGTTCTTTTGTAGAGAACACCCTGATGCCAGGTAAAGTTGGCTGCTAGTCTATGTAGAGCTAGTTAATTAGTGTTGTTGGCTTCTTTCAGATAAGTACCAGTTTTCAGAAAGTTCATGATATCTACATAGTATAGGATCTCATCTGGTTGGTCTAGTGCCATAACTCGTTCTCCCTCATAGCAAGGAATCCTCGACTGCACGATCAATACAAGTTGAATTTGACTCTACGGTCATTCAAAGACTGAAGCCAGTGTGGCCAAGGCATCGGCCATCTAATTCTCCTCACACAGTATATGAATGAATTGGCATGAGCTGAAATTACAAAGCATGAGCTTCATGTATTCAGTATAAGGCTTGAGCTTTTCCTCTTTGACGTCCCACTCAACCGTGGATTGGTGAATGACAAGCATCAAATCACCAAATATCTAAACATCTTGGGCACCGATCATTAGCAATGCTTCTAGCCCGAAGAGACATGCCTCATATTCAGCCATATTATTGGTGATTGGAAAGCTCAGTTGCTTAGAAAGCATAATGAGTTCACCTTCAGGAGTGATTAGCACAACCCCTATACCTGCACATCTTCTATTGACTGTGCCATCAAAGTGTAACTATCATTTCTGGACATCAACTACCACGAAGTGCTCATATGGGAAGCCCAGTTCAAAGGTCTCAGAGTCATCCATCGGCCTGGATACTAAGAATTTGATAATTGCTCTACCTTTGATGACCTTAGTTGTGATGTTCTGCACATCAAACTCTGATAACAGGATCAGCCACCTGGAGAGTTTTCCTACTAGCGAAGGAGCTGTGTACAAGTACTTCATAGCATCAACCTTGGAGATTGCCTAAACTTGGTATGACTGGAACTAGTGCCTGAGTTTCTTAGTAACCCAGACCATAGCCATGCATAGCTTCTCAGTAGTGCTGTATTTACACTCAGTTGGTAGTAGCTTCTTACTCAAGTAGTATATAGCATGCTCAACTCCAACTTTATTCTCTTGAGCCATCATAGCACCCACTGACTCTTCTTCTAAGGCTAGATAGAGTAATAACGATTTTCCTGGATGAGGTGGTTGCAGGATCAGCGAGTTGGAAAGGTAATGCTTCACCCTCTCAAATGCAAATTAGTAGTTCTCATCCCAAACCATTGGCTGGTTCTTCCTCAAAAGCTTGAAGATAGGCTCACACATGGTAGTAAGCTTGGCGATGAATCTGCTGATGTACAGGAGCTATCCCGAGAATCCCTTGACTTTGGTCTCAGTTCTGAGAATAGGCATCTCAATGATTTACTTTGCCTTGTCAGGATCCACTTTGATACCCCTCTTCGAATTCAGCCTGAGTCCATATTTCTCAATGCGTGTGAGAAACCTATCAAGAGCTGCCGGATGCTATTCTCTGGTGGGAGACTTCACCATCATGTCATCCATATAAAATTCAACCTCTTTATGGATTAAATCATGCAACAAGGTTGCTGCAGCTCACTGGTTGGTAGCACCTACATTTTTTAAGCCGAAGGGCATGACCTTGTAGCAGTAGGTCCCCCACTCTATGATGAAAGCTGTCTTCACCTTATCTATAATTACCATCAGGATCTGGTTGTACTTTGAAAATCTATCAGCAAAAGAATACATAGTGCTAGCAGCTACACTATCGACTAGCACGTCGATATGAGGCAAAGGAAAGTCATCCTTTGGACATGCTTTATTCAGATCCCTGTAGTCTACATAGACTCTGACCCTATCGTCTTTCTTGGGAACTAGAACTACATTGGCTAATCATTTTGGATAGTCAACCACCTCAAGGAATTTAGCATCCAACTACTTCTGGACATCTTCCTTGACCTTCTGAGCCCACTCTGGTTGAAGTTTTCATAATTTCTACTTAATTGGCTTGAACCTAGCTTAGTCAAAATTTTATGTTCTGTGATGGATCTATTGTCACCCGACATGTCTTCATAGCTTAGAGTAAAGGCTTTTACATGCTTTTTCAGTATGCTGATTATTTATGTTCTCTCTTTAGAGGTCAAGTTTGATACAATCTGAAGTAAACATGGCTTGTCATTTATGTTAATGTTAAAAATTTTGATGCATGATGTGTTAATATCAAAAATGCTCGTGTGATGCTCATGTTCATGCACAATGCCATCAAAATACACATCACAAACATAAACAAAGTTGTTCTTCATTACATTATATTTAGATGGAATTACATCATCATTAAATAAAATAAAAATTAGGACATCAGTGTCCTCATACAATAATTCCTTAAAAGTGTTATCCACCAGTGTGGCTATGTCTTTGTAGACCTTTGGTAGCAGTAGGTCCTCCATGTCTAAGTTCTACACCTTGGCTCCCAGTGTTGTGACTGTAGTAATTTCTGGCTCTAGACGGCCAGTGGTGAGATTAGCAACATCACCAAAGATCTAGAAAGCTTCATCAGGGCTAATGGTGAAAGAAGTAGCAGTCTTTCCAGCTACTGCCACGACTGACAGGTCACAGACATCGCTGAAGATGGCAAACTGTTGATCAAAGAAATTGTCTTAGTTAGATAACTCAGGAGCATGGTCATGTTGTGTCTCTCCCTGGATGAAGAAAACCATCTTGCACTTTTCTGGCTTGTCTGAAGTGTAGGGATTGAACCCAATGCAGTACCTTTCTTCCCACATAGCTGTAGGAATATCGAACTCTACCGGACCCTACTGGTACCTGCCTAAACCCATACAAGGCATAAAGTTCATCAGTTGCATCATCCTCTCCATAGCAGGACTCGGTTGGTATGAGTATGATTCAGGTTCTCTGATGGCAGTGATCTGAAACCTAGTCATAAGAGGGACATCTTCCCTGATGTAGGCTAGAGCAACCTCATCATCAGCTGCAATCATGACCACACCTTTGTTATATGGAAACTTGATTTTCTGGTGCAAACTGGACGATACACCTCCTAGGTGATGGAACCACGGATGGCCCAAGAGTAGTGCAAATGACACTAGAATGTCCAGGACTATGAACTCCACCATTGATTTGATCAACCCGATAGTGATAATGGTAGTGAAGGTACTAGTAACCTCCCATTTGGGCTCATCATAAGCTCTGATGATAGTCTTACATGGTTTTAAGTCTGAAAGTTGAACCCTAAGCTTAGGTAGTACCTTGAACGGGTAGACATTAATGTCAGAACCATCATCCACCATGACATAGGGAGTGGAGACGTTCATGATACTCACCCTGATGAAGAGTGCTTTATTGTGGCGGATACCCTTGGCTGGTAGAATTACATCAGAGAAAGTGATCATGTTGGATGGTAATTCTTGATTCACCAGCTAACTCTTCATGTTGATTCTATGATGACTCATACTTAATGGAATTCTGAGTAGCTATAAACTCATCCTCTGAACTATCATACCATATGTCAATGGCACCAATGTTGAATCCACCGCCGAGTTAGAAGGTGGTAGCAGGTAATTGAGCAATCCTCTCACTACCAGAGGGAGAAAAGGAGTTAAGAACCAGGGATTCTGGTAACCCTGATTGGAGCATGTAGGTGCGGTTGGCTTTGTGGTAGTTAGGTAACAGGTTTATCTTGGTTGATGGTTTGGATTTTTTAGGGTCTTTGATCTCACTAAAGTCGATGAGGTTCTGAATGACCAGTCTGAGGGAGCGACAGTCATCAGTGTTGTGGCCATGATGCTGGTGATAGTGGCAGTAGGTTTTGGTATCCACTGAGGCTGGGGGTGGTGTTTGGAAGTTTGGTTCAAGTGGTTTGATGAGCTTGGCTTTGAGGAGACCCCCAAAAACCTTTGGAAGTAGCATTCTAAGATCCGATAATCTCTGGGTTAAAGTAGTGTTTCAGAGTATGGGGTTTAGTGTTTGCAAGGTGTTAATGTAGTGGGGTTTTTGCTGTGTTTGAGTGTATGTGGTGGTTTTATGTTTCTGGAAGGATGACTCCTTCTTTTTCCCCTCAGTATGTTCTATTCGTTGGCCAATAGAATATATGTCTTCAAAGGTATGGAATGTTTGATACTTTAGCTTATCCTGGTAAAGTGGTAGTAACCCCATAATAAGCTTATTGATCATGTTAGATTCAGGTGGCTTCTGTCTGACTAGTGTAGCTTTGTCCATCCAACGATTGAAATAATCCATGAAAGATTCATTGGTTTTCTACTTAACCATTTCTAAATCCATCAGGGTTACATCAAACCGGGACTTGAACCCATACTGTTTACAGAATGCAGTACAAAGATGCTTCCACTTGGTCATGGTTGGCTTGTTCAAACTGTGATACTAGGCCAGCGCTGGTCACTCTAGTGAGATGAAGAAGAGTAGAACTATCTGATCATCCAAAAATTTTGTAGTGCTCATCATCATGGTGTATGTTTTCAAATGGTTCTTTGGGTCCCCAACCGCATTGTACTTAGGAACATCAGGGATCTTGAACTTGGCAGGCAGCCCCTTGATAGCTCAGATAGAGAACTCATCAAAGTCTAGGTCAAACCCCATGCCTTTGGTCTTCATGATAGTCTGTAGCTGTTCTATTTTCTACTCTAAGATAGTGGTCTCAGACTTCTGAACATCGTGCATATGGAGCGATACATCATCATCAGTCTCCATGTTGTACAAATTGACACCCTTCCCCTTTTCCTTCATCGAAGCTAGTGGGGTGATGAATTCTGCAGGACTAAGAGGCTCTTGGATCTGTTGTTACAGAAGAGTCTTGAAGTCATCGTTCAGGAGCTTGGACACTGACTGGTCAATGAGTTTCTGAATTGCAATGAGTATGGCCTCATCTAATGTTGAGGTAGCAGGGTCAGATGATGATGCAACATTCTTGGCATGCTAAGAGTCTGACATTGTCTATATATGACAGAAAGAGTTAGCATGAATGCATAAGTATGCACATACAGTTGTATATGGTGCACATGATGCAACACGTATGATGTATGCATGACCTATTCTAGGAAACATGCAATGTTATGGCTGCGATAAAGTGAGTTAGCATGCGTATGCATGGGTGCACGTGATACATCACGTAGGATGTATGGGTGTCCTATACTAGGAAATATCCAGTATTATGGCTGCAAAAGGAAATCATTAGAAGACTGCATAAGTATGCATGTATGCGTGTTTGGACAGAAAACACATGATGGTTAGCGAACATGTAGCACACAGCAATGCTCCTTACCACCCTTATATCTCCATGAGAATTGGTCAATTCAAGTTCTCCTTTCCTTGGTGGGATACTAGCCCAGAGTTACACTGGGAACTTAAGGCACGATTCTCTCAATAAGGCAAGCAAAAGGGTTGATCGTTGCCTGATCATATAAGGGATTACGGTGAAAACCTAACAGCATTTCAACCTAGTCATATTGCTATGATAAGTGAATACCAATGGAATTGGCATGAGGTTGTGCAACCATACGAAATCATGAAAGGATTCTAACTCTTAGCAGAGCTATACGGGTACGACCATATTATTATGATAAGAGTACGCCCATGGAATAGGCATGAGGTTGTGCAACCATACGAAATCATGAAAGGATTCTGACTCTTAGCAAAGCAATACGAGCATAATCATATTGTAATGATAAGAGTACGTCCGTAGAATAAGCGTGAGGTTATGCAACCATACCGAATCATAAAAGGATTCTGACTCTTAGCAGAGAAATATATGGGAGGAAAATAGACTGGGTCTATGCAAATCCACTAACATGATTAGGCAAAGATCTATATAGCATGTAATAAGGGTCTTAGTTTGGCATGTTGCTAGGCTTGCTACATAGGCTTTAGTCCGGTTTTGAGAACAGGCTAAGGTCCCCTGCCACGTAGTCTACAACCTATCCAACCAAATGGAATCATTGATATAGGACTATACCTCCTGTCTATCCGTCAGGAATCATCAATGGTTATCAGTACAGTGTAGCAAGTGGTGAAGGCAGATTCACTTTTCCAAGGAGTTGAATGGAGTTCAAGGTACTCACTCACCCACAATCACCGGCTTGACACAAGAGGTTATATGGTGTGTGCAGATACGGACTGGTGTTATGATGTATATAATTAATCCAACTATGATGAGAAAATTGATATGGAAACTCTTAGATGCCACCACTCTTTCACTGTGATGTCCCTAGTGGAGTCGGCCATTGTGAGCACCGGTTTCTACCGGAGCCCAGAGCGAGGATCAAGGACCGAGGACCGTACTTGGAGTGAAAGTGTAGTCTTCTCAAGGGGTTACCCCAAGGAATGATATGGACTCAAAAGAGTCACAAAGAGTCACCACCGGATGGTTCCGGATTGGTCCAACCAACCCATAGCATGAGTGCTAGTTAAACCCTTCAGAGATTAGGTTTGGGTGGTGGAGATCTATTTCTATGAGTTTCCAAAATTGATTTTACCATTATAGTTGGAGTTATTTGTCCTAAGCAGGCAAGCATACGAGCGTATATGTAAGCACACAATGCGACATGCTATTTAGCATTGCACGATTACACGTAAAATGGTATATAATGCTATATGGCATTTTGGATGACATGGCATATGCATGACATGTAGCGTGATGACATATTAAAATGACATGGCATATGCATGGCATGATGTAATAATTCATGGCATATTAAAATGATGTGGCATATGCATGACATGGCATAGTGATGTGTGGGTGAATTGGCATTTATCATGGCATGTGGCGTGGTATATGATATGGCATGTAGCATAGTATATGACATGGCATGGCATAATGGCATATGACATGATGAATTAGCATGTAGCATGTGATATGGCATGACATATTGGTATGGCAAGTTGGGTGTATTGTATTGCGTATTGGCATATGTTAGCGTACTTGAGTTGTATTGGCATATGAGATAATTATGTTATGACATGGTATATGCATGACATGGCATAGAAGTGTATGATATGGCATGTGACATGGCATGTGACATGATATGGCATATACATTTGAGCAAATATAATAAACCATCCACGAATGAAAAAATAATAAAAGCCAGTGAAAGGGATCGAGGAATTAAGGGATACACACGGGATTTTAGGGGGAATTATTACAAAATAATGAATAATTCTATCCTATTACATAAATCTCAATGCATAAAACATTTTGGGACATTAAGTAACATCCCTTCCTCTTCGGGCACTATTTCATCTTGGGTTGCACGAGCAAAAAATGTACGATGGAAATATGCAAAATAAACACAAATAAATTCATTAGTAGTAAATGAATTTAGGATTTATTTGACTAGTCCAATGCCACATGAAAGCATGAACCAAGAGTCAAAATCCAGTAATTTTTGGCAATAATCATGCAAATTTACACGAGTCGGATCGTGAAAATTAATAAAAATAAAAATAATTTTAAGCAAAATTATTTTTATTTGATCATGGAAAATCAAATAGGAGTGCTAACATCACTTGGAGCAATTGGAGATAGCCACTCAACCAAGCCAAATCGACAAAAACCCAAAATCGTAGGTGGGTGAAAAGTCAGGGTCAACACCAAGCAAAGAACTTAGGTTTCCACTAATCTTTCAACAAATATTACAACACTAGAATCACCATTTTAGTAACACTCAAACATTTTCCCAAGGTTCATACTAAACCCTTACAACAAGTGTTTTCCCAAGGCTCACACTAAACCTCACTCAATTACAATCCCTTCCTATCTCTCAAAACATAACCCACGAGAAAACAACAAGGATTGGAAACCCAGAGACCCTTTTTCAAAGGATTTATAACTCAAGAAATCAAGAAAATACATAAACAACATAAGAATGCATTTAATAAAGAAATTGATGATCAAATATTGATTTCCTACCTTCAATAAGGTTAATATACACTTATATAAGTCATTTCTTGCTCATATAATAGTTGGAGATGCAATCAATGAAAAGAGAGCCATTTTAGAATGTTTTTAAAAATGCTAAAAATACATATACAGATCCATATGGCCATACATGTTTGCGTACCCCTATACGACACCCTAAAAATGATCCCAAAATTTTCTAGTAGCATCCATACGACCATACTACAAAGTGGTATGCCCGTACCAAACCTTCTGCCAAATTTACAACCCCGTACAGCCTTTTAGTATGATCGTACAATCTAGGAAACCTAATGGTATGCTTGTACCTTGACATGTACACCTGTACCAAGGCTAAAATCATTCAAAATGAAGATTAAGAACCCAAAGGTTCAACAATCTTCTTATAAACATGGTTTGTTAACATCAAAACTAAGATTAAGGACCCTAAGGTCCAACAACCATGGTAATATTTTTTATAATTTTAAATGAATACGTTTTATTTATAAACACTTTTCACCTATTTAAAATGTTATTTAGAGTATCCTAATATCTATTTATGTTAAAAAAGATATATGCAATTTATTATTTTATAACATTTATGACCTAATAAATTGCATTATGATATAAAATGGTAATGTTTATTTATCTATTTGATAACAAACCTCTTTGTAAATTATTTTTTTTGTATACAATGGTTATTGATTTTTTTGGATCATCATTTTTATCAAAATCTTTGTTATTGAGCTTGAAATCCCCCTTGATAATGCAATATACAACAATCCATGTGAGGAAATATCTTTTGATAAGTAAACTCTTATATTTTGTATTATTTATACTCATGCCTTATTTATTTTCATTATAAAATATAATTGTATTGGAAATTGCTTCCTTTTAAATTGATATGAACATCCTTTACTTTCTATTAGATTCAATGGTATTCTTGGTAGTAACACTTATCTTTTAGCATATTATCCCAATGTTATTTTGATGTACATGATATTTTTTTCAAATTTCCTACATATCATTCAAGTTTCATTACATAATTCATTTAATGCATTCAAATTTCTTAATAGTATTATTAGGTAACTAGCTTTTAATTGTAGTTTGTGTAGTGACATACCATTTAGTTGTAGGCTATTTAGAAAATTTTCCTCATAATGGGTGTTCATATCATCAACTATATAATCATATCTAAGGTATATTTAACTTTCTCTTAAGAATATATTTATCATCATTTGATCCAATTTATTTATGCACTAGTTCTTAGTTGCCAATATTGCATGATTTATCATGTATTATAAGGGTATTGAGTTCTCAACAAAATTAAGAGGTACCTTATTTATCAATGCCTTATCATATGTATCATTTTAATCATCTTGTATTACCATTTCATTTTGTATGATTATGTTTCCATCATGTGATGCAACCTCTTCTTTATGTTCCACTCTTAGTAGGAAATCACTTAAAGACACATTTGACCTTACTCGTATGTTATTTTTCAACTTCAACATCTTTATTTTATTTAAAAGATACGATGTTATAGAACTTGCATTATTTATTTCTTATCTTGTTCCTTTGGAGACCATTAGTAATATTTGTCCAAAGGCACCTTTAAATACCATCATTTGTCCATGGAATAAGTCATTTTTGTTCATTATATCTTTACGTGTTTTATCAATTATATCTGTTACAAATTTTTTTGGCCATGAGTGCTTCATCCCATATACTCATATTAATTTTGCATGATAACATTGATAAGTCACTCTACTTTGATATACTATATAATGTTATTATTTATTGGATTGAGTGAAATATTGAATCTAAAGTGTAATATCCTTCCTCCTAGAATAGAAGCAAACATATAAGAAGTGGGTGTTTAAAAGCTACAGATTAAAAAAGAAAAAATAAATTAAACAATAGAAAATTGATTAAATCACAATAAAATTAAAAGAAAAGATGATAATTTAAAAAAAACATAAAGAACTTAATCCTCTTAATATCAAATATTAATAAATAAAACATAAAATTTATACTAAATGGAATATAAGAAAATCTATATGAAGTAAGTGTTTAAAAATAAAAAATTAAAAAATCAAAAATAAATAAAACAATAGACAATTGATCACAACACAATAAAATTAAAACAAAAGATAATAATTTTATTTAAAAAAAACACCAATAACCTAGTCTTATTATTATCAAATGTTAATAATTAAAGAATAAAGATGTGCACTAAATGAAATAGAAACAAACCTATAAGAAGTGAGTGTCAAACCAGGAAAGGAAAAATATATTATTAATAAATAAAGCATAAAAATATGCATTATATTAAATAGAAGTAAATCTGATCAAGTGGGAGTCTAAAACAAGAAATTAGAAAAGGAAAAATAAAATTAATTAATAAAAAAATTGATCACAATATATATAGTAAGAGAGTTACAAGATAAGCAAAACTCATGAGAAAAATAAGATTGAAACACTTAAATACAAGTAAACCCTATATGAAATAAATTGTAAAAGACTATAAATTAAATGATAAATGATGAGAAAAGAAAAACTCATTGATCAAAAAAGATGGAGCATTGATGGTTATGTTGAAAAATAATATTTTCTTGAAGAAACATAGGCTCTATTTTTTTAATCATAATCTTGAAGGATTAAAGTTTTACACATTTAAGTAAAATACATAAAATACCAATAACTATATAAAAAAAAAGTCTATAAATATGGGATGATAGGCAATAGACATTTTATGATATTCATGAATGTCAAACAAACCATATGAATAGTATATGTTACCATATGAATAGTAATATGCTTGAAAGGTGGGGGTGTTTTGCAAGTGTGTTATTAAGGATCGATATTGGTACCATAACTTTATGTATGTACTATATGATTATTATACCCTTTGAATATATGTGTTTCAACTTTATGAATACAATGTAATCTTAAATACCAAGATGTATGTTATTATATATAGACATGGACTTTTGGGAGCATGCATATGTTATTCAAAGTTTATAGAATGTGTTAGAAGATCATTATGATACCCCTTGACTTTGATAGTCCTCTTTTAATATGTGAATTTGACATAGGCCGATTGGTTTAAGGAACTTTTATTTTAATGTATGTTAAGGAATGTAATGTATATACTTTATGGATTCACATTTCACGTAACATGTTTAAGTAGAATTGATACTTAAAAATAAACATGATGCTTATACTAAGTATATTTAAAATAGAAATATCATAGGATCTCGTGAGGAGGCAACTACTACTTCACCTTAGAGATTACATAAGGGCAAGGGCGTAGCAGGTATGTGCTAGTACTCATAGTTACTTATGAATGATCTTTATAAGGGATTGAGATCCAACACTTACATACATATGAATGGATATGTCATTTTGCATACATTTACATAACATTTTTGCATAACATCCATATTGCATTATATATTCATTCAGAACTACATAACACAATATATATATATATATATATATATATATATATATATATATATATATATATTCAAGAGCGATAAGGGTGGCATTATTTTATGTATATATATATGACATGATTTTAATGCGAATAATATATGTGAATAATGATGAGGTATACTGGGGCATGGTAAACTATTCTGTTCTTTTAAGAAACAATTAAGTAAATGAGATGCAATGATGTAAGAAGTATTAATGATTACCCAGTACACATATGTTATGAAAGATTATGAATGAAAAGGGGAAAGAGATGCACAACATGAATACATGCACTACATCATTCATGATTCACTCTGCATTTTTATTATCATAACAGGAACAAGTAAATGTATAATAAGGAATGTACTTTTATACCACTGGGTATCTCAGATAAATATTATGGCAATAGATGCAGCTATAAATGAGAATGATGATTGTTGAGAGTTACTTATTTTATTCATTACCTATACGTACTTAGTAACAATATACTTTATGAATTACATTTGATGTTTCTAAAATACTTCATTATAAATGTTCTATTATTATTTCTTTACTTAACTTGCAATATTATAAATGTTTTATTATTATTTTTCTTTACTTAACTTACAGTACCACTGAGTTTTACTAAGCGTTATCATTTGACAAACATAGGTCTTAGACACCAGCTACATATTTTGATTTGCAGTCGTTCGGTTCATGTAAGGGATTTATAAAGCTTACTCCTAGCTTTTGTTTAATTATGCAAATTTCGTATTTTTTTTGTAACTTATAGTAGTAAATTATTATGTATGACTATGATATACGTTTATGTAATTATGCTTACTACTATAATGTATAATTTTAGTTGCCTTGTTATACTATCTATGATCAAATGTTAGGTTGTATTTATTTGAAACAATTAATGAATGCAGGCATCAGTTAGTGTTAAAAATGTGTGACTCTTTATTAGAAGTTTTAATTGCCATGTATTCCTTGTAGAATAGATTTTAGTTTTCCACTAGTGTGAAGATTATTATCTATTTTACGAGAGCATGTTGCACTGCTGTTGGGTGTTACAAAAGGAGAATAATAAGAATTATGTGATTCTACACCAAATAGCCTACATCTATAAAGAGATTTCAATTCTTCACTATATGTAAATAATATAATATAATACAAGGTAACTAAAATTTTTTTGAGTTAACGAAAATCAATCTTATAATTTTGTACTACATTCTCATATAAAATCCTAAAGAATAAAACCAAATGCTACCAAAGCATTTCTAAAGCCCCATGAGTATCAAATCATACTTATGTTTGAGTTATCATTAACTTGCATCTCTATATTATCTTATGCCAACTCACCTTGACTTTAAAACCTAACATTCAAATTTGTATCTCATAAGTTATCGTGTATTACTTTATTCTCTCTCATACTTTTTAATTACCTCCTCTTGTTTATATTTATATATACCTTAAATTTTTTTAATAAGTTTAAGAAAATCAAATTCAAGTTAATGACTTAATCCTTATCCAAGTTAATAATATAATCCTTAAAATTAATACTAATATAAACCTAGCTTGAAAATTCATGATTAAATTTATCTTAATTTAATTATGATACTTATAATTAAAATCAATCATACTAAAAACCTATAACATGTTCAATGCCCTTTATCCTCTTTCATGCTACCATAAACATCAAATTTTGATTTTATTTCTTTGTAGTAGAAGATTTGAGAAATCTAATTTTTGGATCAATGTAAAATTTAGGAGCATGAAGATGATGTTCAATGATTTTACTTTATTTTGAATTTTAAATGTATGTATATATTAGATATGTATTTATATATTGTATTTACCTATCTAACATACTAATTATTTAATTTTTTTATTTTGCTTTTGTTATTTGGATTTTATGATTCATATGAATTTTTAAGTGTTTTAGTTTTTATTTTTATGTAGTTTACTTTTTTAATTATGTCAGCCTTAATAATTTGATATTTATGATTCGTATAGATTATATGTATATGTATATGTATATACTAATAAATATGTATATATATTGATAGATATATATATATATATATATATATATATTCTTTATTTTTCTTTCGTCCCGTCATTCTATAGAAATTCACGAGTAAGAAAATCAGGAATACTATTATTTTTACCCTTTATAAATTCAATTTCAAAATCAAATATACTTAAAATAGCTTGCCATCTTGCAAATATTTGCTTAGAAGCTAAATTTTTAACATCTTTTTCTAAAACATCTTTAGCAGATTTACAATCAA
>CANYBF013476861.1:7500-15519 GCA_948192965.1 Dalechampia spathulata
AGAGGCCATTAGTCATTAGTAAGAGACATTCCAGGATCTATTCTATATTTAGGTAGGCTATCTTTTATTCGTTTCGTTTTTTTAATAATAAAAAATATATATATAGAAAATATATATATATATATAGAAAATAGAAATTCTCTACTGTTTATATCTGTGTATTGTTTATTCCTATGAAATACCAGACGAAAAGGGACGATCTTAGAAGGGGTATAATAAAATTCATGAAATTCTTTGATTGGTTCTTCCCAGAGAAAGGATGCTTTTATTTTTTTGACTGATAGGGATAGGGATAACAAACAATTAATTATAACAAAATTTTTAATTTTTATAAGAAATATAAAAATATACCAAATACTAAAAAAAAAAAATACTAAAATAAATTAAACTAAATAATAAATACAAAAATACAAAAATACAAAGGGAGTGCTCTTATCTTATTCAAAACGTCTTGTGATCTTCAACCAATTCTGCGCTTCAATATAATTTCCGGGAGTAAGCGCTATAGCTTGTTTCCAATACTCCGCGGCTTGATCGAACCACGCTTCCGCAATTTCTGAATCTCCCTGCCGAATGGCCTGTTCTCCTCGGTCAGAATAGGCAAGCAAATTCCTTCCATTAGAACCGTACTTGAGAGTTTCCTACCTCATACGGCTCCGCAGTCAATTCTTTTGGTGTCCCATTTTTTCTCCAGTTAACCAAAAAAGGTTAATTACATTACATGAGTTTCAAACTTGAATTTTGATTCAAAATAAGTTTTATCTTTTCTCCCACCTTCAGAAGAATTTTGTTTCTTTCTTTTATAAAGCACAGGCCCTCTACTATCGTTAGAATTTTCTGAAAGGTAACTATCTCGATTTTTTTTTTATAGATTTATATAGAATCTTTGAAAAAGACCTTCTCTCATAAGAAAGACTTACTATCTTTGGGATCTGATGCTACACCGCTGCTCAATACTTTAACTTTAGGGGATCGACTCTGTTACATAAGTTGATTCCTAACTTTTGCCTCATATTATGACATAAGTAAGCAGGTTATTATTGTATCGTCCAAAAATCTCGCTAATTGATCTTTACGATGCTTCCTCTATCAATTAGATCCTTTATCCATAGAATAAAGTATCTAGGCATATTTTTTTCTTCATATTTTGACTTTTATGAAGTTGATTTATTTTCTACAGCTGATAAAAAATCGTTGTTTTTGAAGATGCATATGTAGAAAGCCTATTTTTTTTTTACTAGTAAACTTTGTTCTTTTTTTTCTTTTCTTTCTATAGTGGAGATAGTCGCACGTAATGACAGATCACGGCCATATTATTTAAAGCTTGTGGTAAGAAGGGGTTTCGTTCTAATGCCCGAAAATAATATTCCAAAGCTTTTGTATGTTCTCCATTACTTGTGTGAATAAGGCCTATATTATAGAGTATATAACTTCGATCATAGGGATCAATTTCTAATCGCATAGCTTCATAATAATTCTGTAAAGCTTCCGCATAATTTCCTTCGGATTGAGCAGACATCCGTTACGGTCGTCATTCGATTCAAAGAATCTCCGTTCCAGAACCGTACGTGAGATTTTCATCTCATACGGCTCCTCCCTTAGTATGCATAATGAAAAATAATACATAGAACAAAAAGGGGAGTGAAATATTCGCATTATGAACTGAGCGGGGCTAGTGTTTTTACAAAAAATCTCTAGCCAACCTTCCTGAAAAAGATCTTTTCTTAATATCAAACATGGTGATACTAGATAAAAATATTAAGTTAACTCCAACAATTTCTTTGTCCTCAATCTTCTTGAATTTCTAGGAATTAGTCACTTCAACAGTCTTTGATGGTTATACGAGTATCCAAAGTACGAACGAGATGGATGTTTGTTGTCCCAACCATTCTTCTTAGTCCCGATCCCAATAAAGAAAAGGTAGAATTTCTAACAAAGTTTTCGTGTTGTTGATTCAGGCGTAGTGCTTCTTCCTCTATGCCGCCTATTGGTACTAGTAGGGTAAGGTTAACCTGCACTGCAATACAGAACCCAGAGCCATAGGTGTAACCTTCCGTTCACTGCTAGAATCGACAATTGAAGCATCTGAGGCTGCATTAATCGGGGATACCCGACAGAAGGAATTTTTTTATTTATAAACTTATAAACTTCACCTTCAACAAGCGTAGAGTTTTTTCAAATCTTTCTATCCCGACTAATGTGTCTTTCCCCTAAGACTTGAATCGACAAAAAAAATCAAATCACACCATCTCTGTAATAAGTAAAGGCCTCTTTTTCTCCCGAAGTTGTCGGAATTATTCGTAATAAGATATTGGCTACAATTGAAAAAGTCTTATCAATAAAATTTCCAGTTATTCGGGATCTAGGCATAAATAGCAATCTATTTTCAAATTTCTTTTAATTACTTCTCAGGAGAAAAGGATCCCACAAAAAAGTAGTTGTACAAAAAAGTAGTTGTACAAAAAAGTCGTTGTACGGTACAAAATAACATAAAAACAGATCGTTCCAATCCAAGGATTTAAGCCGGTATAGATAGCAAAAAAAGCCATCTTCACAAACCCCACAAACACGAATAGATACATATCTTTATTGCTTTTAAGAAAGAGTTTTTCACAAAACAAAAAAAAAATTATCTTTATCTCGAAGGAAAGTTCTTTATTTGATTTAAAATTTTCTATTTTTATTAGTTAGAATTGATTGTACGTACCATACCTATTCAACAATCTTAATATGAATGACTCGCGATTCACTCGGTTTCGGGGCCATAATCATTATGGAGGAGAGATGGCCGAGTGGTTCAAGGCGTAGCATTGGAACTGCTATGTAGGCTTTTGTTTACCGAGGGTTCGAATCCCTCTCTTTCCGTACCTTTACCTAATTTCTCAATGGTACTGACCGCAATGTATCAAATCAAATAAAAATGGATACCTTTATTCTAACAGCTAGACCTTTCCTTGATATAGATTCTCTATTCCGAATTTCTGCAGTCCCCAAAATACTGGAAAAAGTGGGAAAATATTATGATATATGAATGGGAGAAAAACTCTCGATCAAATAAAACCCTTACTTTTTTTGTTTCTTTACTTAGCGATAGGGGGCAAAATTCTCCGAACCAGTTAGAATTAAGTCTGACGAGAATAATATTCTACCACCAGCAATTCATTTATTTTTAAGCCGATCCTCTTATTATCTATTATTTGATTGACCAATCCTTTATATTGGAGTGGGTAAAGAGTCAAATGTTTTGGCAATTCCTCCTGGGGGGATGACTCAAGATAATTTTGAATCATAGCTCTAGATTTTTGTTCATTCCTCGCTGTAATAATATCTCGGGGTTTGCAGCGATAACTTGGTATATCTACTATACGGCCATTAACTAAAATATGTCTATGATTAACTAATTGGCGGGCTCGGGGAATAGTTGACGCCATACCCAATCGAAAAAGGATGTTATCCAAACGCATTTCAAGTAATTGTAGTAAAACCTGACCTGTTGACCCTTTAGCTTTTGCGGCGATACGAACGTATTTAAGTAATTGTCGTTCTGTAAGACCATAATGAAAACGTAATTTTTGTTTTTCTTCTAAACGAATACGATATTGAGATTTTTTACCGGAGCGTGATTGATTTCTAAGATTGCTCCCACTCCCAACTTTAGGCCGTTTACTAGTTAGTCCCGGTAAAGTCCCCAGACGGCGTATTTTTTTGAAACGAGGCCCTCGGTAACGTGACATAAAAACTCCTTATCTTCCTTATTTTATATTTTATTGAATTTTCAAAAACCTAAATTAAAACTGAACTGAACTAAAAGATAAATATGATAAATGAAACAAAATCGACTGAAGTAGTATACTACAAAGAATAATGAAATAGATTGTATCAATATAGGGACCATTTTCTATATATACCAATAATGTATATAGAAAAAAAGGTCCTTTTCTTGTTCTTGATTTGTTCTGCGGAGATTTAACTACTCTAACTTTGTATTCATAATTTCAAGTTCCTACAATATATTAATATATTAACAATATATTCATATTATACAATATAATTTATTAATATAATTTAATATTAATATTAATAATATAATAGATAATTTAATAATATAATAGAATATTAATAATATAATTTAATACTATAATAAAATATTAATATAATGGGTCGCCCTTGGCAAAAAGGAACGAAAAGGAACGAAGTTTTTTCTCTTTGATTAAAAAAAAAAAATATTATTATTCTCAAGTATATAAAAAATAAAACAAATAAAGAAAAGCCGGCTATCGGAGTCGAACCGATGACCATCGCATTACAAATGCGATGCTCTAACCTCTGAGCTAAGCGGGCTCACATAACAGAAATTGTACATGTATAGAATTTTAGTAAACTCGTGGAATCTTGGTTATTAACTTTGTTATTCTTTTCATTATTAGTTATTAATATGAATATAGAATCTAGAATCTAGAAAAAAAAGAATCGACCGTTCGAGTATTAAAAATTGCACGAGAAAAAATGAGAGTAAGAGAAGTATATATAATAAATAATAATTGTGGTATATATACATCTATATTGAATTGTGGATAGAGAAATGATAGAATCCTTTCTGATTAGACTAAATAAGGATTTCTGATAGAGATGAAAGAAGATAGATAAGAAAAAAAAAAAAAGAAGAGGAAACACCTTTTATAGCAATAGCAATTTTTATAGGAATCAATATCTAATAATTTCAACAGTTCCAATAGAATCTAAATGAAAGGTGGGTAATAATAAGATTTGAATCTCAAAATAAAAAAAAAAGGGGATATGGCGAAATTGGTAGACGCTACGGACTTAATTGGATTGAGCCTTGGTATGGAAACTTACTAAGTGATAACTTTCAAATTCAGAGAAACCCTGGAATAAAAAATGGGCAATCCTGAGCCAAATCCTGTTTTCCGAAAACAAAAAAAGGTTCATAAAGACAGAATAAAAAAGGGATAGGTGCAGAGACTCAATGGAAGCTGTTCTAACAAACGGGGTTGACTGCGTTGCATTAGTAAAGTAAAGAAATCCTTCCGTCAAAATTCCAGAAAGGATAAAGGAAGGGATAACCGTATATACATATGGATACGTACTCAAATAATATCTAGGATGATTAATAGGGGGCCGAATACGTATTTTTAATCTTTATATGAATATGAAAAAAGACTAAAGAATTGTTTTGATTTGAATTGATTCCAAGTTGAAGAAAGGGTTGAATATTAATTGATCACATCATTCATTCCATAGTTTGATAGATAACTAATTAATCGGACGAGAATAAAGATAGAGTCCCATTCTACATGTCAATATCGACAGCAAGGAAATTTATAGTAAGAGGAAAATCCGTCGACTTTAGAAATCGTGAGGGTTCAAGTCCCTCTATCCCCAAAAAAGGTCCGCTCAACTCCTTAATTCTTTTTATCCTATTCTCTCTTTTCGTTAACGATTCAAATTTCGTTATCTTTCTCATTCATTCGATTTTTTCACAAACATATCCGGGCTGGCTTTTTTCACAAGTCTTGGAATTTGGAATAGAGATGATATCCATAAAAATGAAGATCTTTGGATAAAACAAGAAATCCACATTCTATTTTTCAATGGAATGCTTAACAACCCAAATCTTTATTCGAGCTGAAATTTACTTGACGAAGTCGTTTTTTATTCATTTTTTAAAAAAAGATACAAAGCATTTCGGGTCTGAATAAGACTTTCGAATAATTTTTCGTCTTTTTGAAAATTGACATAGACCAAAGTCGCTTAGTAAAATAAGGAAGACGACGTGTCGAAAGTGGTCGGGATAGCTCAGCTGGTAGAGCAGAGGACTGAAAATCCTCGTGTCACCAGTTCAAATCTGGTTCCTGGCACATGATGAATTTGTGTATGGGTTTCAATTCTACAACTAAATTTTCATTTTGAATTCAAACTAAATTTAATTAATTCATACGGATCTGATATAGATCCACATACATATTCATTAATAGTATAGATTCATAAATAGTATAGATTATGATATATACTTAACTTATCCATCTAGATGTATAACCTTTTTAGATTGATTCTAGACTAGATGAGTAAAGTGTTTATGTTCTAATTAAAGTGTTTATGTTCTAATAAAGTATGTAAAAATTTAGATTCTGTTTACGTTTCTTTATTCTTTATTTGATTTGTTCATAATGTGTCTCCTCTCGATCAAAAAGAATGTTAATACTTCATATAGACTCGAAAGGTTAAAGTCACTTTAGTTAGTTAAAAGTCTAGTCGATAGGAGTTGAGGGGTGGAAATATCTAAGATTTGTCTCAATAAATAGAATCCGATCTTCTTTCATTTCTTTGTATTTTATTTCATCTTCTTTTTCTATTTCTTCTATGTTATGTGACTTTTTAGAGCTCATCTAAGGGATGTGCGCGGTACAAAGTTCATGATGCAGAATTCGTTTAGTTCATCCTATTAGTTTTAGTTTGACTTGTCAAAAATAAATATTTTCAAAATTTGAAAATTACACGAATCGCTAATTGGATTCTTTTTTTATTTAGTCTATCCATAATAAAGAATATGAATGAATATGAATGAAACTTCATATGAATGAAACTTCAATGACTCCGTTGATCTATAAGAGAGTGTACAAATATTCCTTGAATATTTGTAGTTGGAAGACTGAAGATTAGTTACTTATTATTCATATTCAGATTAGTTCCTTATTATTCATATTCAATAAGCATCTTGTATTTCATAAAAATTGGGAGCAATATAATCTTTACGTAAAGGCCACCCTACCCAACTTTCCGGCATTAAGATACGTTTCAGACGCGGATGATTATTATAAAATATTCCCAACATATCATAAGATTCCCTTTCTTGAAAATCCGAACTTTTCCAAACCCAGAAAACAGACGGAATTTTAGGATTCTTCCTTGGGGCGAATACCTTTATACAGACTTCTTCTGGTTGATCTATACCATACCCTATTCTCGTAAGATGATATACGCTAGCTAACAGCCCGCCGGGGGCTACATCATAGGCACATTGCAACCGCAGATAATTGTAACCATACACATATAAAATAACAGCAATGGAATGCCAATCTGCGGACTTTATTTGTAAAGTCTCTATTCCTTGGTAATCAAAACCCAAAGATCTATGAACTAGTCCGTGTTTGACTAGCCAAGCAGACAAAGGACCCTGCATCTCCCCCCCCCCCCCGCATTTTTATTTGTATTGTATTTTTATTGTATAATTTTATTGTATAATATATAAGAATATAAGATAAGTATTTCACGTTTATCACGTTTACGATGAAATTTATGAAGATTGGTTTGCTTTTTTTTATTCCGTACAAATGAGCTCTTCCTCTAATTTACTAATTCGTGAGGCGATACTGACCTTTTTTTATATTTGAAAAATGTTTCAGGAGGGATCTTTGAAGTAGACGGCGATTGATAGAGTAATCCTTGATCAGAATTTCCAGTATGAGGAGCGCGTTCAATATTAAACTTGTGATTGGTAGTAAAACACCGATTCCCCGGTTGAGACCTAATTTGATCTTCATAAATTTCTCGAGATAGTTTTTTACGAAGTTTTGTTATAGCATCTATAACCGCCTCCGGTTTAGGTGGACAGCCCGGCAAATAGACATCTACAGGAATTAGCTTATCAACTCCCCGAACAGTACTATAAGAATCGGTACTGAACATCCCTCCTGTAATTGTACAGGCCCCCATAGCAATAACATATTTTGGTTCAGGCATTTGTTCATATAATCTCACTAAAGAAGGAGCCATTTTCATGGTTACTGTGCCAGCTGTTAAAATCAGGTCCGCTTGTCTAGGACTAGATCTTGGTACTAATCCATAACGATCAAAGTCGAATCGTGAGCCTATTAATGAAGCAAATTCAATGAAGCAACAACTGGTACCATAGAGAAGTGGCCATAAACTGGAGAGTCTTGACCAGTTTGAAAGATCATTTGATGTAGTTGAAATAACTGAAATTTGAGTTCTTCGATC
>CANYBF013477299.1:0-14260 GCA_948192965.1 Dalechampia spathulata
ACATTTTATGACCATACTAAGATCATACCCGAACGGGTATGATTGTGCATGATCATACCCGATCGGGTATGTTTGTGTATGATCATACCCGATCGGGTAAGATCATACACAACATGCTCCTAATCAATTTTTTATGGATTCCGAATCTCATACAAAGCATATCATACATAAAACTCACATTATATCATATTCAAAACATCCAAACGAATCAAAAACACACTAAACTCAATCAAAACTCAACAAAATCAAACTAAATCAAACAAATAATGAACAAAAGATGATAGATAATTACTTTTGTTGATTCTCCAAAGTTCCTTGAAGCTTTTCCAATCCAAATCCAAAGTTTAGGTCAATCAATAACTCAAAATTCAATCAAAACACTAAAATATTTATGTATTTAACTAAAACTAATTGAATTCTAGTTCATTTTAATCAAATTCAATCAAATCTAATCAAATTTAAGCTAAAAACAATGAATCAAATTCGCGTTCTTTATCAAAATTGAGAGAAAATGAAGTTTGAAAAGCCCTCCTAATGAGTTCCTCCCGCCAAAATAACAAAAATTCAAATAAAAAATAGTTTTGGGGAGCTTACCCGATCGGGTATCCTAAGGAACCGATTAGGGTAAGCAACATACCCGATCGGGTAAGTGGACCAAAAGTCAACAAACACACTAGCAACCCTAAACCAAGCCTTGGAACCGGACCAGAGTGAACCAGGAATGCCCGTAAAGGCAAAACACTAATGAAATAGCCCCGGTTTGCCCTAATCGGTCCAAGAGACTCAAAATTCAGGGTTTGACAATTGCCCCCTGATTCAGAAGAACCTACATGTACTCAGAGCATGTATTTCTTCATGAATAACGAGGAGCACCAGAAAAGACAGACAATAACACAAAGCAAAAATGCATGAACTAGAAAATGAAAAGGAAAACTCACTGGGGATAAATGAAAATGTGAAACAAATGTGAATGCGCAAAGTAAACTCCACTGGGGAAAACAAAAGTGGAAAACATTAAGGACAACTCCACTGGGGAGAAAAGAAACGTAGTTGCATGAGATAATCATGACCTCACCAACTGCAAAGAAAGAAATTGCTGGATCCACTGGGGATTAATCAACAAGAATCTCCTAGACGGTCACGATCTAGCTAGAGAGAGTTGCCAAAGACTCCACAGGGGAATGAAAATAATGATCTCCTAGACGGTCACGATCTAGCAAGAGAAAGTTGCATGAGAGAACTGGTTCTCACCAACCCATGCCGAAATGATCTCCTAGATAGTCACGATCTAGCGAGAGAGAGTTGCATGATAGAACTGGTTCTCCCCAACCCGTGCAGAAATGATCTCCTAGAAAGTCACGATCTAGCGAGAGAGAGTTGCATGAGAGAACTGGTTCTCACCAACTCGTGCACAAATGAGAGGAATCCTCTAGGCGGTCACGACCTAGCAAATCCACTCATATGATAAGGCAAAGATCCATATAGCATGCAATAAGGGTTCTAGTTGGGAATGTTGCTAGGCTTACTACATGGGCTTTAGTTTGGTTTTGAGAACAGGCTAAGGTCTCCCGCCACATTGTCCATAACCTATCCAACCAAATGGAATCATTGATATAGGACTATACCTCGCATCTATCCATCAAGAATCATCGATGGTTATCAGCACAGTGCAGCGAGTGGTGAAAGCAAATGTGCTTTCCCAAGGAGTTAAATGGAGTCCAAGGTACTCCCCCACTTACAATCACCGGTTTGACACGGGACCAGGGTGGTGTGTGTGGACACGGACTGGTTTTGTAATGCATACAATTAATCCAACTATGATGGGAAAATTGATATGGAAACTCTTAGATGCCACCACTCTTTTGCCGTGATGTCCCAAGTGGAGTCACCATTGTGAGCACCGGTTTCTGCCAGGGCCTAGAGCGAGGCTTGTGAAAGTCACGGAGCAGGGACCGCACTTGAAGTGAAAGCATAGTCTTCTTAAGGAGTTCCCTTATGGAATGATATAGACTCGAAAGAGTCACAAGGGAGTCACCACCGGATGGTTCCAGATTGGTCCAACCGGCCCATAGCATGAGTGCTAGTTAAACCCTTCAGAGATTGGGTTCAGATGGTGGAGATCTATTCTATGAGTTTCCAAAATCAAATTTACCATTATAGTTGGAATTAATTGTCCTAAGCAGGCAAGCATGCGAGCGTAATTGTAAGCACACAGCGTGTCATGTGAATTAGCATTGCAAGGTTGCACGTAAAATGACATATAAAGCTATATGGCATTTAGATGGCATGGTATATACGTGTCATGTGATATAGCGATAAAAGTAACATGGCATATGCATGTCATGTGAGTATGAATGACATATCATATGCATGATATGGCAATCCTAATATGTAAGTACATATTATGGCAAATAGCGTAAGATGTTATGCGTTTAACGTTTTTGATTCATTTTAGCATTGGGCGTATAGTGTATGCAATGCATATGCATAGTATGTAGGATGAATGGCATATCATATGCATGATATGTGAAATGATGGATGTCAGGGCATATGCATGATATGTTATATGCATGACATACCAAATGTGTGGCATGTGAGATGATGCGTGACATGGCATATGCATGACATATATAGTAGAATGTGCTTGTGTCATGTAGCATGATATGTGAAATATTGTATCATATGCATGACATGGTATAATGCCTGGCATGCCCTATGCATGGCATGTGAGAATGATGTATGTCATGGTATATGACATGGCATAATATATAGCATACCATATGCATGGTATGTGAGAATGATGTATGGCATGACATATGCATGACATGGCATAGTGGTGCGTATGTGAATGTGTATTCAACATAGTATATGTATGGCATATGGTATGTCATACGTTATGACATACGATGTGGCATGGCATTATGGCCTAATGACATATACATATATGCATGGCAAGGCGTATTGATTGATTGTGCATATTGGATTGCGTATTGGCATATTTATATGTATGTGCATATGAAATACAATATGTTATAGCATACGGTATATGCATGGCATGCATAGTAGTGTGTGCATGTGTCATGTGACATGGCATGTGACATGAATGACATAAATATTTAGGCAAATATAAATCATCCACGATAAGAAATAATAAAGGTCGGGGAAAGGGAATCGAGGAAATTAGGGGATATAGACAGGAAATAGGGGGATTATTATAGTTCAAATAATAAATCTTATCCTATTACAAATATTCCTTGCATACATAATTTCCCGGGTATTAAGTGATACCCCCTTTTCCCCTCGAGTTGTACGATCCAAAATGCACAAATGGATTAATATACAAAATAAACAAATAAATTCATTAGTAGCAAATGAATTTTGGATTTGATTGACTAGTCCAATACCATTTAAAAGTACAAACCAAGAGTCAAAATCCAATAATTATTAGGCAATAATTGAAATAATAAACACGAGCCAGATCGTGAAAATTCATTTTAATAAAAATAATTTTAGGTAAAATTATTTTATTTGATCATGGAAAAATTAATTAGGAGGACTATTATCACACAAAAATTACTAGAGATAGCCCTACGACAAATTAATTCCAATCCTTTCAAAAACAACATTTATATGAGTAAAAATAGCATTTTATCATAA
This sequence comes from Dalechampia spathulata, assembly GCA_948192965.1. NCBI lineage: Eukaryota > Viridiplantae > Streptophyta > Magnoliopsida > Malpighiales > Euphorbiaceae > Dalechampia > Dalechampia spathulata. Next base: position 3,658 of record CANYBF013477299.1, read on the forward strand.
AAATTAATTTTGAAGCCAAAATTAATTATGTAAAAATTATTTTATGACAATTCCAGAATATTTAAGTCACTATAAGACTCAAATACCACTAATTTTTTTTTGAAATACCGATCTTATTTTGGCAGCTTTTCTTCCAAGATCTTCCTTCTTTCCACGTTTAGGGAGCCTAACTAAAGTTAATTAGTCTTTAAATTCAAGCAATTTAATTAATTAGAGGCCTAATTAATTAAGTGGAAATTTTGGCAGAGTTTTTGGTGCCCTTAGAGAGCAATTTTCGGATCATTTTGCAGAACCCCAAGCTCTATATTTATAGAGCAAAAATTGGGCATGGCAATTTTGTAATTTTCACCCTGGATTTGAAAGATTTAAAGATAATGTGTGCCACACATCATGTGATGTGCATGACACCTTGTCAATGTGCTGCACACATTAGGTGATGTGCACCGCACATCACCTTTTGACCCTTAGCGTGGGGCCACTGTGGTTGTTTCCGAGATGCGCCCCGAAGCCTATAAGTATTATTCGATGTGAGGAACAACTTTGTAGAACAAAGTTTTTCCCAATTCGATCCCGAAAAGGCTCTCGACCAAACATCTTTACTATGCAACGTACGGTGCACATAGAGCGATGTGCACCACACATTGCATTTTTACCCTCTGCGTGTCGGCTCATACGGGAAAAACCGGATGCACAACATATGTCAGCTGAAGTGCAATCGACATTCTGAGAAACTTTATAGTTATAAGTGTTTTCAAATTTGACCCCGAACACCAAGTTTCGGCTAATGGGCCCATTTTAGGGTTTGCGATCCTATTTCGGCCCAAAATAGCATTCAGCGTGCCAGAAGGTAGTATCTCATGTAGGTATTAATGAAAATGTGTTATGTATGTATAGAACACTTGAAATAGGCCAAGTAGGGTGGTGGGCCCACCTGTGCACTATCTATGATGAATAGTGCCCTGGTGGGCCCCATAGTATAAAAGGGCCTAGAATGTGGCAAACAGTGTGCCAAGCACTTTGCCTCAAGTAAGGCAACAGGTAGGATGTATTATGTGCATACAAAATGCATCAAAGTGAACTATAGTGGGAAGTGGGCCCCACTGGTGTTTGGCGAGCCCCATAGTGTAGTGGGCCGAGAAATGTGGTATTCGGGATGCCACGAGATGTGCCTTATGTAAGGCAACAACAAAATGTATTCTGTAAGTACAGAATACATAGAATAGGCTGATGGGGAAAGCGGGCCCCGTATGTGTACTATTCATAATGAATAGTAATCTAGGTTCGAAGTGTAATATTTTGCATTTCGTGCATCTTATCATGCATAGACAGGCATGAAATGTATTCTGTAAGTGCAGAATACGCAGAATAGGCTAATAGGGGTAGTGGGCCCCACTAATACCCTAGGTGGGCCCCACAGTTGTGGGCCCAGGAGATGGCATTTACGGTGCTAAGCGTTGTGCCTCGCGTAAGGCAATTGGAAGATGTATTCTGTAAGTACAGAATACACAGAATAGGTTATTAAGGGCTGCGGGCCCCGCTATTGTCTAGGTGGGCCCACAGTATAGTGGGCCTAGAAGATGGCATTTACGATGCCAAGTGTTGTGCCTTGCATAAGGCAACTAGAAGATGTATTCTGTAAGTACAGAATACATAGAATAGGTTATTAGGGGCTACGGGCCCGCTATTGTCTGGGTGGGCCCTACAGTGTAGTGGGCCCAGAAGATGGCATTTACGATGCCAAGCGTTATGCCTTGCATAAGGCAACTAGAAGATGTATTCATGGTGAATAGTGCCCACTACACTGTGGGGCCCACCCAGACACTGTAGGGCCAAGTGTTGGCCCCACTTATGCACTATTCATGGTGAATAGTGCCTAGGGCCAAGAATGCAATACTTTGCATTTCAAGTGTTTTGCCTCACATAGGCAACAGGGAAGGGTGTTCTGTATGCACAGAACACTCAGAATATGTGGCGGGTCTCGCCAGGCGCCATGGTGGGCCCCACTAGTTCCGAGGTGTTCTGTGCACCAGAATACACAGAGGAAGGCACAGAGGCCTATGTACATAATCGGGGTCGATATCGGGGACCAAAACCAAGCCGAATCAACAGAAACCCAAAATTGCACAAGTGTTAAAAGTCAGGGTCAACACTAATTATATGATTTTTATTAATCGCTCTACAGGAGCATGTCCCACCAATTGAGTGTGAAAACCCTTGAAGGTGAATTAATTATGTTCTCAAAATAACATAGCTTTCCAATCATTGACAATATGGTTGCGTATGATGCATGCTAATTTTGGCTCCAAGTTTTACTAATGATTGGTGCTTGAGAAATTTAGATATTTAGGGTTTCAATGCTAATGATCAACTAATCCATAGTTGAATGGGATATTAAAAAAGAAAGGCTCAAGCCTTATGTTGAATACATGAACCTCATGGTTTATAATTTCAACCAATGCAAATTTATCCATACTTTGCAAGATAAAAATCAAACGGTTGGTGCTTTGATCACACTAGCCTTAGTGTGTGAATGATCATAAAGTTAATTGAATTAGTGTTCATTGAGTAGTCAAGAATACCCTACTATCATGCCTATAATGGTGTAACATGCTCTCGTAGCATGATTACCAACTTCCTAATTTAAAAAATTAATAACCACCCTACAAGGGATTCGAATAATTAACCTGTTAAATACAGTATAAATTTTTTTTTAAAATGATGTAAAATATGCATAACAATGCACCACCTAAAAACATTCTGTAAACCTATATAACAGCATATATCATAAGACAAGCATTCATTGCTTCCATACATTTAAATAGTAAAATCAAGTAGACCTTACTTCATTTGTTTAAGGACATCCCTGGTGGTATCCATATATTTACAGTGTATAGTATAAAACATAGCATTTTATATATATTACAACTGTTTTAATTGCTAATAATATAAAAAGAGTAAGTCACATAAAAATTGAGAAACAGAAGTCTGCCTTGGAGTTCGAGTCATCTACCCAAAATCACTATCTCAAGGACCTGCTGCTGACATTACTAAATCTCATGCTCTCCTATGCCACTAGTACCTACATTCATTAATTGATAAATGCTGAGTATAAAACTCAATGGTGCCAGTAAAATAAATAATCATAAACAATATAGTATTCTCATAATATCATAGAATCATCATTTTAATATAATCAAAACGTTTCCATATAATTCTACTCAATAATAAAATATGTCATTAGCTAGATAACATTTTCACCTCTAACTACTTTTTATTGTTTACCTGTGGACTTTATTATGTAATCATTATTCATTCATAATTGTTCACAGTATAATAACAGTTATAACATTCTAACATGTTACTTTATTAATAAATGTTAAATGCGATGAAATATGCCTTTGAAAATGCAATTTATGAATTGCACCCTCCCTCTACTTTTCCTTTGCCATTTTTATTTCATTGTCCCCGTTTTCAATTATGCACTTTTTTCGTACTAGGTCTTTCATTTCTATGGTTCAATAAATAGGAACCATTTCATTTCCGTTCAATTTCTTGTGGAAATCCATTTTATATCCTAGTGCACTTTCATTAAACATTTCCTCACTTTTGCTCATTTTCCTCCTTCCTTATTTCTCCATGATATACTATGTTATGCTTGATATGATGATGCATTCAAGATCATGAAATAATGATTACATATAATATAATGTTATGGACAATCATTTAATGACATTGAATTATATTATAAACGATGTTCCTTTATAGATCATTTAATGATTGAGAAATACTAGCACAAACCTACGATTGCTTTCCCTTTGTCTAAATTGCCTAATGGTATGCGTCAACTATCTTCAAAACCACCTAAATCATAATACAATGTTTGTATTTAATAAAAAGATTGTATACAATCATTAATCATTTCTAACTCATACTTTTTTGTAATCACTTTACAGTTTATATATATGTACTCCATTGTATAACAATCATTTATGTATACCAAATCAATTCATATACTATAACATAACATCAAATAAGGGAATTTATAATAGTACTCAAAATGAACTCATTATTCATATTAATTATCATGTTACACGAGCCAAAATATGAAATATACAATATTAAAATAATATAATCTTTATGTTATTTAAAACTAGATTTAATAAAATTTCAAATGATATATCATACATATAGAAATCCATTCATTTAAATAAATAATACATGTGTCACTTTAAAATCTTATATAAAACTACTTTTTAATAAATTCCAAAACCAATTTATTGTTTTCCTTTATTATTAAATGAAAATTTTCATTGAATTAAAATAAATTTAATACCATAGTAAAGTAAACTTAAAAAGCTTCCTAATAATATATTATACATATATTATTTTATTTATTAAGATAGTTAATTAAAATAATTAATATGGAAGTTTTTTTAGAAAATATTTTCTTTTAACCTTTACGAAACACCCATTTTTGATTCATCTTTTAATAAACCATATAAATACCAAATTATATAAACTTTGCATTATTAGAAAATAGGTTTAGTAAACTTTAATTTAATATATCACATGCCCATAAAGTTACTCATTAAGATACTCAAATCAATGCATAAGTTAGGACATTACACCACCGTATATTACATTCATCCTAGGAAATAGTTTGCCTTCCTCAATCATATCGGTCCAGCAATTAAATTCCAAATAGAGTAATTTTTATACCATTGAAAAATGGATTTAGAGAGCTTTCTAACCATATATTATTCACCTACAAGCTTACTCATTAAGGCAAGAAAATCAAGTATTCAAAGAGGTTGTTGCATTATATTTCATTGTTGTCCCTAATGGAACCACTTACCTTTCAAGTACCTTTTGGGTACGCAAATGGTTTTAAAATAGAATGAATTTAGAACCATAATAAAGTAGGTTTAAAAAGCTTTCTAAAGACCCATCATATGCTTAAAAATTCAATTATTTGAGCCCTCAACTAATAAGTTGCTTCAAGCCTAATTCTACCTCCTTAATAAATAAAACATGGTCTAAGTATAGATTATATAACACATGTCGCAACCTACCATTTCAAGTAACAAGCATACTCAAAACCATGTATTACCACATACTATCTATCTTAACCATGGTAACTCAATTCATCTGTATTCTTAAACAACTATCACACAAATTCAAGTATTAATTCAAACGTATAAAATGTTTATAGAATACAACATTCAATTTATTCATACATATATACCCAAAGCATCACCATGTACACATTACACCCACACACAGTAGCTACAAGTTCCTTTCCACCTCACAAAATAACTTTTCCAAAACTTAACATAGCTTGTAAATAAAATAAATTCCTCGGCAATGCATTTTTCCTTAAACACCAAATACACAAGAAGATTCACACCACTTCATTCAATCACAAACTCACCTTAAAGTAAATTCTTCTCTAAACACTCAATATATTCCATAATAAAAGTTTGAACCATTACAAATCAAAGAAGAAAAAGCAAGTAGAATTATGCAAGAAGCTTCCTACCTTTCTACAACCACCAATCTTCAGTAGACTTCCTCTTCTTACTTTGCTAAGTCTTCTTAAGCTTAAATCACATGGTAGATCATACATACATGCACGGTTGGGTGAGAATCGGTTGAAGAAGACAAAGAGAAGAAGAAAGGAGAGTGTTACGATGAGGGTTAGAGTGGAGAGGAAAAAGAAAAAAGTGAATGGATGGGTTTCTATCTAAGTCCTCTTATGGGTACTTACTGGAATGAATTCTACCGTAAGCAATGCACACACATGCACTCTAACATACACTCACCCACCATTAACATAATATTTAATATATATATAATACACTATATACATGCATTATAATACATTTTTTAAAAAATCAAAAACATTTCCTTAAGTGTATATACATGTGCAATACATATATATACACCTACTATCACAAGCTTACAATTCCACTAACATAATATTTTCCACTTATATTAGCATGTATTAATGGGATATACATAAATGTATATATGCAAATGTATATACACAATACATTATCATAATTCATATGTATCATTATACATACTAGAATATTTTTTTAGCTTCTTATACATATATATATATATACATACATTCACATGCATAAACAAACTTTCTTAATCAAACACATACGTATATTAAGCATTCTTTAACAATTAATATATAATGTGTATAAAAATATCCATACATTTACCAAACATCAATCTCAATATTGTGCTCATTTTATTATCACATCATTCATTATTTAGTAACTCCATTAATTATCATCATGTCAACATCATAACCCATATCAAATATCACGTCATTTATTTTCCATATCATATTCACATATCACACATTTCCATATCATAATCTCAATCACACACATATATATTAACTAGTATACATCACACGTATAATCAATGCAACATACTAAGTGTGTGGATGTGACACCTACTATGAGGGAGAATGGTTGATAGCGCTAGAATAGTATGAAGAGTCCCCATGGTATGCAGATATCAATAATTTTTTAAGAACCAATGTTTACTTGGAAGATCCAAACAAAACTAATCAACTAGCTTTACAAAGGCTAGTAATTAATTTTACCGGGCATCAGAATGTTCTCTATAAAAAAGTAGTTGATGGTTTGCAACTTCAATGCATATTAGGGAAGGATATTGAAAAAATCATGCAAACAGTGCATGTTGGTGCTTGCAAGTCTCATATGAATGGATTCACCCTTTATAGCAAGATCTTATGCCAGGGTTATTTCTAGCTTACAATCGAGATAGACTACATACATGATGATTTGAGTTACATCCTCATGCTAACAAGCATTAATACATGCTAGTGGTTATTAATTACTTCTTAAAATGGATAGAGGTAGAATCCTATAATAAACTAGGGGAAAAGCATGTTACCAAGTTTATTGAGAAGAATCTCATATGTCATTATGGGGTTCCATATTACTTGGTGTTAGACAATAGAGTGTACTTCCAAGGGCATGTTATTGATATGCTAGAGAGATATGAGATCAACCATCATCAATGTTCACCATATTGCCCTTAAGCTAATGGGTAAAGTAGCCAATAAGACCATCAAGAAGATCATAGCTAAAATAGTGCAGACTTGCCAAGATTGGTATAAGCAGTTGCCATATGCCTTATGGGGTTATTGAACCACTATAAAAAATCCTACAAGTGCTACCCTTATTCTCTGGTCCATGAGATAAAAGTTATATTACCTATAGAAATGGAGCTTAAGTCACTTTCAACTTATCCTAGAAGCTTAGTTGTCAGGAGCTGAGTGGAAGAGGGCCAAGAATGAGCAGCTCATAACCATTGATGAGAAGCATCTAAAGGCTTTACATCACTTGTAACTTTATAACATGCATGGAAAATGCATTTAACAAGAAGGTCAACTTGTAGTGATTCAGAATGGTGATTGCACTCTAAAGCAAGTCAAAATGGCTATTCGAGATCCATGTAGGAAGTTCAAGCCTAACTAGGAAAGCTTATTCTTGGTTAATAAGATCTTTTCTAAAGGCACAATCCACATTTCAAGCCTGGAGGGTAATGAGTTCATTGAACCTAGTCAACCTTGACTAATTAAAAAAAAATTTATATCGAGCAAAGGGAAAAAGAAAAGCAAAAATAAGAGTAAAAGTCTAATGATTTAAAAGCCTATAAAGGTGGCTCACATAAAGTTAAGATGAAGAAAAAATGATTACTTGATGAGCAAAATGAAGAAAAAAGCTCACAAGAGATTGGTTAGTGATAAGAGTTAAGTTTAAAGCATATTAAACACTCTATGCATGTCTTAATATTTTTGACAGTAATGCATTAATTTTATTAATGTAAAAGGAATGTATGTTTATATTTATTAATGTAAAAGGAATGCATGTTTATATTTATTAATGTAAAAGGAATGCATGTTTATAAACTTAGCCTATAGTAATGCTAATTATAAAGATAAAACATGTTTACACTACCTTTATTGCCTAGCGTCCTTGCAAAATAGATATCCTTAGTTTAGCATAGAACCTATAGCTTGTACTCATTATTTATAGTATATCCAGCTTTAAGGATCTCTACTAGCATAATTTAATGGTTTATTTAGCCCCTCTCAACATGCTATAGGAAGCAACTAAACTCTAGCAATGAACAAAGGATATTCTATCTTAGCCATATTGATAATAAACTCTAGTAGGACTATAGTGGGTGCATGCTCTCCATCTAGGTAGTGGAATGCAATCGATACACCTCCTCATGGTCACATGCTATATGTGTCATCAAGGATAGGTCAATCTTACCTTACTCTCTAGGATGACTCCTATCTACTAGACTAGTCATCAAAAGATAATGTCTTCACCTTGTTGAAGGTGTAGCCTCTCCTCATATGGCTTTGAGGAGTATATCTCTATGGATCACCTATTGGTGGTGCTAGGTTCCTTAATTACTTCTGAAGCCAAATGTATAGAAAAAAAGGAGGGAAAAATAAAAATAAAAGCTCATTAAGTTAAAAACCTTGCAAAATATAGTTCATAAAAAAATTAAAGTGACTCATTGAACTAAAAACCCATAGGATAGTTCAGGTAAAAGTTAAGGTCTAAAAAATCATAAAATTCAATGAACTGAAAACCTCACAAGAGGTGACTCATGTAAAAATTTGAGCAAAAATACAAATTTTCTAAGTTAAAAACTTGAAAAAAATGGCTTAAAAATCATACCAAAAGTAGTAACTAACTACCACTGAAATGCCAAACTATCCCTACTTCACTTTGCCGAGTTTAAGGATCATCTTAGTTATGATCATTGAAAAAGGGGTCTGGCCAAACCATGAGACCAAGCATCAAATCCCCATGGTTGGATAGCTTGACAAACAAAAATTGTACCGAAAATTTATAGGTATCAACTCTCAACCATGGAAGGGTAGCTACCAACTTATGGTTGCATAATTGAAAGATAGTGGCAACATCTATAAAGGCCTTGTTAGTCAATAATGAACTTATCATGATAGTAGCTGACCACTCAATTCAACAATAATCACTATTGAGTTAAACATTGATTCATAAACCAAGCAAGGAGCATCTAGACTCAACCTTTAAGTTAAATCCATAGATCCAACAGATAGGCATCAATCAACTTTGATTGCCTAGCTCAAGCATCAAGCTCTTAATCATAAAATTAGGTTCACAAGCCTTAATATGAGCATCATTTTTTGATCAAATTTGATCACCTCACTCAAGCAAGAGGCTCTTGGTCATAAAATTAGACTGTAAGCCTTAACATGAACATCACTTTTTGATCAAATCTATTTGCCTGACCCTGCACTAAGCTCCCAATCATAAAATTACATTGTAAGTCTTAACATGGGCATTGGTTTTTCAATCAACTCTGATCATCTCAATCAAGCATCGGGCCCCTAATTGCAAAATTAGTTTAGAAGCTTCAACATAAGCACTACCCTTTGATCAACTTTGATTGTCAAAGCTTGAGCTCCTAGTCACTGAATTAGATTGCAAGCCTCAACACAAGCATTCCTAGTGAATCACCCTTGATCGTCAAAGCTTGAGCACTAGGCTCCAAGCCATAGAACTTGGATTATAAGCCTCAATATAAGCATTCGCAAGCCTTAGCGTAAGCACCAAATCATAACTAATAAGGTATTATCTGTCATACCTTACCCCACTTATAAGGCATGACATACTCTCATAATATGCTTAACAAATTCCACTTCGACACCGAAATCCACTAAACATATTACAAGGGATGTTAAAAATCAATTATCGACCCCTTCTAAAAGTTAAAAGTATTAAGAAGTAACAATAATATCGTAAATCAAATGTAGTGGTATAAAAAGTTTGACTGCAATTTCAATTGTGAAAATGAAGGAATTTGAAAATTTTACTGTCATTAAAATAAAATCTTTCGAAAAGAAGTTTCATAAAATCCAATAAAATTTTTGCATCATAAAATACTATGTAGGTGATGACGTATTTAAAATCTGGTCATACAATTTTTCATCAACTTAAACAACATATATATATAATCAAAACACTTAATAGATATATAAATAGAATTCAATGTCTCTGGGTATTGTGAGCGCCGGTTTCTGCCGGGGCCCAGAGCGAGGCTTGCGAAAGTCACGGACTGGGGACCGCACTTGGAGCAAAAGGCAGTCTTCCTAAGGGGTTCCCTTAAGGTATGATACAGACTCGAAAGAGTTGCAAGGGAGTCACCACCGGATGGTTCCAGATTGGTCCAACCGACCCATAGCATGAGTGCTAGTTAAACCCTTCAGAGATTGGGTTTGGGTGGTGGAGATCTATTCTATGAGTTTCCAAAATTGATTTTACCATTATAGTTGGAATTAATTATCCTACGCAGACAAGCATGCGAGCGTAATTGTAAGCACACAGCGCGTCCTATGGTCTAGCATTTGCAAGGTTGCACGTAAATGACATATAAAGCTATATGGCATTTAGATGGCATGGCATATGCATGACATGTGATATAGCGATAAAGTAACATGGCATATGCATGACATGTGAGCATGTATGACATACCATATGTATGATATGGC
>CANYBF013478563.1:0-12217 GCA_948192965.1 Dalechampia spathulata
GTAATATTTACACATCCTCCTTCTTAATTTTTCTCTTATGTGATGTGTTATTACATGGGGTTGCAAAGATCCATAAAATACTTGCTTTGAAAATTTTAAAATTCACCTTCCACTGCTTAACAAGTGTTTTAATTAACCAACGTTGGGAACCTCTCCTTTGGAAAATTCACCTAAACCCAATCTCCAGGTTTGAATCTCACTTGCCTTCTCCCTTTATATTTATTGGTAAGTTCATGGCTACTTTATATTTATTGGCTCATGACCTTGTAACCGGACCACTTGGAAGAGTTAGTGGTTCTTCCTTTAAGCTCCTTGTGTTCTCTTGAACCCCATGTAAATCTGTATCATTCCCCCTTCCTTAAAAAGATTTATCCTTAAATCTGCATTCATATCAAAGAGAGATAAGTCACTAATATTGAAAGTAGCTAAAATTTCATACTTACTAGCAAGTCAATCTTGTAGACATTGTCATTGATGCATTCCAACACTTGGAACATGCCATCTCCCTTTGCATTTAGCTTGGTTCTTCTTTGCTTTGGAAACCTCTCCTTTGGAACATGCCATCTCCCTTTTAGCATACTCTTTGTTCTTTTTCTCTATATTTACTTGAGCCTTTTCATGCATTGATTTGATAAATTCTACCTTTCTTTTTCCATCTAAACTAGAAAGCTCATGTAAAGGCAAAAGAGATAAATCTAAAATAGTTGATGGATTAAAATTATACATAAGTTTGAATGGTGAATATCCTATGGAAGAATGAATGCTTCTTTTATAAGCAAATTCCATAAAAGTTAAGCACTCCTCTCATATCTTTAAATTTATCCCCAATATGGCTTAAAGCAATATCCTTAAAGTTCTATTCACTACTTTGGTTTGTCCATTTCTTTGTGGATGGTAAGTTGTTGAATAAAGCAACTTAGTTCCAAGCTTACCCCATAAAACATGCTAAAAATATGAAAGGAACTTTGAATCTCTATCAGATACAATGGTTTGTGGCACCCCATGCAATCTCACAATCCCTTTAAAGAATAGGTAAGCAACATGAATAGCATCATCACACTTATGACAAGTATTCAAGTGAGCCATTTTGCAAAACCTATCAACTACAACAAATATTCTATCTCTACTACCTCTCATAGTTCTTAGCAATCCAAGCATAAAATCCATAGATATATCAATCCAATGTGATCTAGGTACAGGCAAAGGCATATACAAACCATGAGGCATAGACTTAGATTTTGCTTATCTACATGCAATACAAGCATTACACACACTCTCGACATCCCTATGCATATGAGGCTAATAGAAGTGTTCATTCAATATATCATAAGTCTTATGTACCTAAATATGTCCCATCAATCCCCTATAATGAGACTCTAACACAAGCAAATCACTCATAAAGCATCTAAGCATATAAGGTTTATTACATTTAAATAGAAAATCATCATGCCTATAGAATTTGTTAAATGCTCCATGTTCACATACCATATACACATTGCCATAATTAGCATCATCAACATATAGACCCTTAATATGTTTGAATCCAAGTAACTTTAAACTAAGGATAGAGATCAAGGCATGCCTTCTTGACAATACCATATCGTTTGTTGAGCTTCCCTTATCTCTTTAAGTGCTTAAGGGATTAATGATCAGTATGGATGAAAAACTCATTGGGAAGTAAGTAATGTTGCTAAACCTCCATGGCTCGAACCAATGCATACAATTCCTTATCATAGGTTAAATAGTTGAGTTGAGCTCCTTTTAGCTTCTCATTGAATTAAGCAATTGGCTTCTTTTCTTGCATTAAAACCACTCCAATTCCCACAACTCAATCTCAAAAGTTTTATTGAAGTCAGGTAAGGATAGAATAAGGATTGAAGTTAACTTCTCCTTTAATGACTTGAGCTCCTTTCAATGCACGTTATTGTGCTTCCCCCCATTTAAAACTGATTTCCTTCTTCACTATCTCTATGAGTGGTGCTGCAATTGAAGAGAAATCTTGCATAAACTACCTATAAAAGCTTGCCAAGCCATGGAAGCTTCTTACATTGATCATAGTCTTAGGCATAGGCCACTCTTTTATAGCCTTAGCTTTCTCCTCATCAACATCAATTCCTTATGCACTCACAATAAAACCAAGAAACATAAGTCTATCTATACAAAAGGTGCACTTTTTAAGTTTAACATACAACTTCTCCTCTCTTAAAGTTTGTAAAACTAGCCTGACATGTTTAATGTGTTCCTCTAGAGACTTGATATAAATGAGTAAATCATCAAAATACACAACCACAAATCTCTCTAAGAAGGTACATAATACATGGTTCATAAGCCTTATAAATGTGCTAGGTGTATTAGTTAAACTAAAAGGCATTACTAACCATTCACATAATCCATACTTTGTTTTGAAAGTAGTTTTCCATTCATCTTTAGGTTTCATCATAATTTGATGATATCCACTCATTAAATCAATTTTAGTAAAGTAAAGAGCCTCATGCAATTCATCCAATATATCATCAAGTATAGGGATAGAGTGTCTATACTTTACAGTGATTTTGTTGACTACCCTGCAATCAAAACACATATGCCATGTACCAGCCTTTTTAAGCACAAATAAGACAAGAATGACACAAGGACTCATGCTCTCCTTTACCAATCCTTTTTCCAAGAGTCCATCCACTTGCCTTTGCATCTCCTTAGTCTCCATAGGATTGCTTTTATAGGCTGGTCAATCACAAATGGTAGAGCCAAGAATAAAGTCAATTTGATGTTCTATGCCTCTTAAAGGTGGTAATTCATTAAGCATCTCATTAGGAAAGACATCAGTAAATTCCTACAACATTGAAACAATACTAAAAGGCATATTGTCAAGGTTAATGTGAGTATCAATAAATAAAATTTCCTTGTACCTAAGAAGAAAAATAGGCTTCTTTAAGGAAATAGAACTCTTAACCTTTCTCATTCTTATATAAAAGTTTTGTTTCTTTTTCCCTTCTCTTTTATTTTCACTCACCAAAGGGCCATTAATTTGTATAGTTTCTTTTCTAGCCTCTTTTCCTTCATTATTTCATTTTTCTCTCTTTTTCTCTAAGGATGCTGAAACTTCACTCCCTTTTATTCCCAAGGTCGAAGCCTCTCTTTCCCTCTCAAGTATTTCCTTTTGATCATTATACACTTATTAAGGAGATAATAGAGCTAACACCACCTTCCTTCCTTCATGAGATAATGTAGAACTCTTCTATCAAATTGCCATGGTCTTCCTAATAGTAGATGACCTACTTGCATAGGTACAACATCATAAGCTACTTCATCTTTGTACCATCCTATGAAGAATGGCAGCATCACTTATCACCTTTACCTCTCCACAAGCATTCAACCATTGCAACTTGTATGGCTTAGGGTGTTTATAGCATGCCAAGTTCAACTTTCCCACCATACTTACACTAGTAACATTGGTGCAAGTTCCTCCATCTATAATCATAGAGCACACTTTTCCATTAACCAAGCATCTAATGTGAAATATGTTTTCCCATTACTCAAGGCTTTCTTACTTCACTTGCATATTCAAAGCATACCTCGCAACCCAACTCTCACTATGTTTAGCAAACACTACATCATTCTTTTCTTCTTTCTCATTGTCATTGCAATCGGTGAAGGAAGGCATCTCATCTTTAGATTCAGAATATACCTCTTCATATTCTATAATGAACATGAGTTTTTATTAGGAAATTGAGAAGCAGTATGTCCTTTTCCTAAGCACCTAAAGCACTTGATTTCTCTGCTCAAAGCTGAAGGGTTGGCATTACCTTTATTATCTTTAAGGCCAGTTTGCATAGTATCTTTTCCTTTAGCCAAAACTATCCCTTGTTCTTGAGTACTTTTAGGTTCTTTCTTTTCATTCTTCTTACTGCATTTAAAACTCCAAGTATTGCTAGAGTTCCCTTGAAATTTATTGGTACTCCTGCCCTTCCTTTGTTTTTCAATCTTCATTACCATGTCAAGTATCTTTTCAGCAATCTTCTTATTTAAACCACCAAGAAACTGAGCGATGGTGACCTCTTCATCCTCTTTAATGTTAGCCCTAACCATGCACATCTCCATCTCCTTATGGCAGTCCTCTACACTCCTTCCTCCTTGCACTAATCTATGGAACTTTTGATGTAGTTCCCTAAAGTAATGAGTAATGATAAATCTATGTCGTATAGCTTCTTTCATGGCCTCCCAAGTGAGGATAGGCTGAATGCTTTTCTTCTTTCTATTAGCATTGAGTTGATCCCACCAAAACATAATATAGCGAGTGAATTTGACTACTGCTATCTTTAATTTCTTCTCTTCCAATTAGTATTGGCATTCAAACATTCAAGGTATTCTTCAGCATTATTATTTCCCTCGAATTCACGCATTCTCATCTTTATTGTACCAAGGTTCTCATCTACATGACCACTAATTATGGTTTCTCCTTCTTCTTCTTGGATATGCTACAATGGAAATCCTCTATCTCCTCCTATAGCTCCTCTTATTGGTTGGAATCTTACATTATAACCCGTTTGAAGATTTTGTGTTGGTATGTGCATATCCTCCCTTGTTGAACTTTGATTTGACTTAATTTCTTGCAACCCCTTAAAGATAAGCTTTTAAAACTTCTCCATTTATCCATTGATTGCCAGATAAGCTTTTAAAACTTCTCCATTTATCCATTGATTGCCTTCATGAAAAATTTCAATTGAGGATTTATTGTTAGTGCATCCTCTTGCTCACGATCATGTTTACTAGAACTCATTATGATTAAGGAAAAAATGATAATATAAAGGTCTCTTTTTAGCTTTTTCTATATATTAACCACTCTCTTGTTCCTTTTACATCTTTATTACAAGTCGTCCAATTGAACTTTGGAATCAAGGCTTACCAATCAAGTAAAAGCACACATTTGGAAAGCAAGGAACAACCTAATAATATAGTTCAAGGTATAGAGAGAAGACAATAGATAATTTGGATGGTAGCACAAGAACAAGAACATGCACTACTTGATTAAAGCAATTAGAGTGTAGATACAAGCAAATAACACTCTAGCAATGTAAAGAAGCAAAATCTAGGTATAACAACAAATTAGATCATTAGAATTAATCAAAGACAATTTAGACAAGATGTAAGGATTTTCTTCACTCTAAAACAAACCAAATATTGAACCTATTTAATTTTACCTAAGCAATTGGAGCCTAATCATGTAATTATGCCAATTCAATTCATTTTAAGTCGTAATCATGCAAGAATGTATGTGTGTGAGATGATTTAGGCAATAATCAAAGAGTCCAACTTTTGTAGGACTCTTCACTTTTCATACAATATGTCTTAAATGGCTTTTCAAATAGCAAACAAGGTGTCCTAGTTATGTAAGGACTCTTCACGATTCACAAACAAGGTGTCCTAGTTGTGTAAGGATTCTTCTCTAGCTCAAAGCAACTTGCAATCCACAATAGAACAAAGATATTTTATTTTTCTTTTCTCTTTTTTTTTTCAATTTTTTGCTTTTTTGTATTTGATAGTAATGAGACATATAACAAGAATGAAATATATACAACATTCAAACAAAAGTAGAAAGTAAAACAAATAAAATAACACTAGATAGAATAGAAATAATTGAAAATAAAACTCTAGGAAGTAAGGTAGATAAGACTTTACCTTGCCTTTGGCTCTGATACCAAATGATGTGAAACCTAATGGCATGTATGCCATAAACCCTCATGCACACTAAGATATAGCTCCAATGGAAGAATAAACCTCCACCCTATTGAACCCCCAAACTATAGAGTATGGAAATGCAAATAATAAGGCCATGGAAGAGAAAATGTCATAAATAGTTTGATAAGTTAACTCTAATTTTCTAATGCAATTAGAAGAAAACAAATCCTCACATTCTAACTAAAAACATAATACGCATAAGCATAAAACCAAAAAAGGTCATTTATTGAATAAAATTGAATGTGTCTTTAAAAGCTTAGAAGAGCTTCTATTTATACTAGTTTCTAACCCTAGTCCTTCAAGGATATGGAAGTTTAATCCAAGGAGGAATTGGCTAAATAACATTTGTAGAAACATGTTCTTATAGCTCCATTGTTATTTATTCTTGAATAAATAAGTTCATTGCTATGTTATATTTATTGGCTCGTGACCTTATGCCCAAACTGCTTGGAAGAGTTAGTGGTTCTTCCTTTAAGCTCCTTGTGTTCTCTTGAACCCTATGTAGATCTATATATCATAACCTTAAATGAGGGAATTCAATACTATTATTTTAATGGTAAATAAATTCTCTAAGTATTTGACATTAGCTTGATGTCTAAGCATTTCAAGTCAGAAGATAAAATGAGGGCATTTTTCCAATATATAGTGACATATTAAGGAGTTTTGAAGAGTATAGTGAACAACCATGATGCGTGGTTTTGAAGCACATTCTAGGCATAATTATTTTGATTGTTGGGGTCAAGATTGGATATGTCGACTAGATTTCATCCATAAATAGATGGACAAATAGAGTAATTTGATAAAATATTGGAGGAGTACTTATGGCACTTTATCTACTCTAGACAATTAAATTAAGCATTCCTTCTTCACATTGCCTAATTTTGTTTCAATTCCAAAAAGTGTTCTATATCTAACAAAACTCCTTTTAAGATTATTATAGGTCAACAACCATTGGTTCCACACTCAGTTGATGTTATGTATATATGTAAGAGTCTAAAGGCATTCAATTTCACTAAGGAGTGGAGGCAAAATGAGGAGATTACTAGAGCACATTTAAAGAAAGTGTTATAGAGGATGAAGAAGCATGTTGATATAAAGCAATAACATATGCAATTTGATGTGGGAGACTAAGTTTTTGTGCATTCATAACTAAAGTAAATTCATTTGAATAACAAGGATAGATGGTTGATATCAAAATATGAAGGGCTAGTGTCAATTCTTGCCAAAGTCGGTGCCTCTACATGCAAATTATAGTTACAAAGTGGGTGAAAGTATACCAGATATTCCATCTAAGCTTCTTGCACTCATACTATACCGATAAAGAGGATGAAGCTCACAATTAACCTACCAAATCTATAGTCATGAAGATGAAGATGAAATCATCAATAAATGTAAAGGAAAAGACTTTAGCGTATTACATAGTCTTCACCACTAAAGGAAACCACATAGAGTATCTGGTAAAGTGAATGATCAACTAGAAGAATACACCAACTAGGAGAAAGAGATCTTCAAGAGTTGAAGGCTAAGTTAAAGGATTTTGTGAGAGGGCAATTGATGGGTCATCGACCAGTTAAGTGGGGGAGAGTATTAGGAGATTAGGTTTTATATATTAAAGGTAGAATAGTAATTAATAAATTATATTTTATTTTTATATCTTTTAGATGTGATGGATGAAACACTTTGATATCTTATTTTAACAGGTCGAACTATGTTCTTAATGCTCTTTAAAGCAAAGAGACAAGTTAAACTTGGGTGTTATCCTGGAAGCTAGTCATATGGAAGACACTAGTGTTCCTACCTTCTAAGTTAAATTATATAGGATTGTCCTCATGTATACATGGAGCATGAGGATCAAATCCTTATAATTCATTATTCATCAATGAGAGAAGTAGCCAAGTTGATCGATGTTCTGATGGTCTTAAATATTCCTTTTAGTATGATAACTTATTATGCTTGTGATATGATTACCTAGCCATGTGTTGCTTGTGACTATGTCATGCTACATTGTGTCTGCTATAAATAACTAAGTCGATCTAGATGGGAGCTAAACCGTTTTCATACATGCAGGTTTAAGTAATTAGATGGTTTATTAAGGTATTATCTAAATACAAGTATAGTATGAATTTACTAAAGAGGCATTGAGCTCAACCTACAAAACTTATGGATTGACCTTTATTCCATGTATTATAAAAATTCACATTTTCTATGAAGGAAGTAGGAAAATAATTTGCTGGATTCAACACCTGCCATATACAAAAATAATTTTTTTCTTATTAATAGTATGTTTCCAAAGCCTTTCCACCATATGGAAGTAGATAAAAATCAAGAAAAATAAAATATTTTCCCTTCTTTCCACCATATCTAAATATAGGAATGTCATTCATTTCAAAAAGAAAGTCAGATGTTAAAGAAGAAGGTTTAGGAGATGGTGCAGGAGGCAACTCTGGTTTGATGACATCATTAACGATCATAGCTAATAACATAATCATAAGACCAATAAAAAAATACCTTAGAAGTAGTTATCATTGTTTATTCATGATTATACATTTTTTAAAAAAGCTACATTCATTAATAAGTAAGAATAATAATTGAAATTTAATTGATCGATGTTGAAGGGGAGAGATATATATTTAAGAGATGGAGTGAGGTTGCAAAGAAATTAGTAAACTAAGATGACCCTTTATAGGCAGGGCTTTCATTGTGACCCAAAGAGGCTTATGACAGATGGTAACAGGGGTTCGTTTGAAGTGAAAGTGTGGTCTTCTCGAGAGGCTACCTTGAAGAATCAAATGGAGCTGATGAAGGTTGCAAGATAGAGTCACTGCTAGATGGTTCCAAATTTGGTTCAACCGACCATTAGCATGAGTGCTAAGTCAAACCCTTTAGAGATGGCTTTGTGTGGTTCATATTTATTTTCTTAGAGTTTAAAATTTGATTTTACATTTTTAATGAAGCTAATTATTCTATGCAGGTGACCATTCATAAGCATGAATAAAGCATACAATATAATATAGCATAGCAGCAATCATAACAAATGTATCTATGGGCAGGGCTTTCATTGCGACCTAGAGCAAGGCTTGCAATGCATTGATCGAGGGCTTGCTTAGAGTGAACATGCAATCTTCTCAAGGAGCAGCCTTGAGTAGTGAGATGGACTCAAAAGAGTCATTTTGATGGAGACGCCATCGAATGGTTTCGGATTTGGTTCAACCAACCCATTAGCATGAGTGCTAAGTCAAACCCTTTAGAGATGGGTTTAGGTTATGAAGATCTATTCCTTTAGAGTTTCAAGTTTAATTTTACTATTTTAATCAAGTTAATTGCCTTAGTTAGGCAAGCATTCATAAGCATGAAATAAGCACATAATGAGGTATAACATAACAACAATCATGGTAGATATAGCATGACAAGTATGATGTCACATGTTACATCCACATATTTAGCATATTTTAGTGCATCAATCATATGTGTGGTGGAATGAATAAAGCATGCTTTTAAATTGAATTATGGTATTAAACAAAAATTGAATGTTTAATAATGAGAAATTATGCTAAGTTATTGAAAGAAAAGCATTCAAAAGGTAAATGTTATATAAAAAGTGTCTAATGTGCTTAAATGAATTATTTGGGGAAAATGCCTTTTATGTTGTGTAAGATGATGATTGTGATGAATGCTTAATGAATTCTTAGTGTACATGCTTCTATGTATGATTAGGTTAAGGTATGCATGCATATTATGGATTAGTATATGTACTGAGTATTAATTTGTACATATATTACATATTTTTGACTTCATGGAATGTTGCTTAAATGATTAAGGCTTATAGCCATAATGAATACAATGTGGAATAATGGTTTTATGCTTAATAAGTTAGTATGTTATATTTATGCACTAAAGATGCAAATTTGGTATGCTTTTGTTGAATGCCATAAATGAAACTCTATGATGGAATTTATGTGTGTCCTTGTTAATATGATGAATGGTAAGTGTATTCTTATGAAAGCATGACCTAAAAATGATGTAAAAATAAGTATTAAAGGAAGAAGAAATAAATAGATTAAGTTATGAAAGATAAGCTTGCAAGTGTTAAAGCATGATTGGTTCTTATTTATCAAAGTCAAATGAGGCTAAGGAAGCATAAGATGGTTTTTCATCCTTCTCCCTTCCAACATATGGCCTTCACTCTATTCTTCTTCTATTTTCATTCTAAGTTAAGGAAAAACGCTTTTCCAAGCTAAAATCATGCATAGGTTTTGATTTTCATGTTGTTTTGGTGTTCTATGCACTTTATCTATGATTTCTTCTTCTTCTTCTTCTTCATGCCTTCTTATGTCTTAAAGGAAGATAAGAGTTATTATAGGGTTGATGATGGGTGTATGTAAATGAAAGAATTTGATTCAATGATGAAAGAATAAGGAAGTGAGGTTGCTAAATTTGATGTTATACATAATCGAATGAGTTTCTATTTTGGTGTGTGAAAATTATGTTAAACCCTTACTTTTATCACTTGAATCAGTCACTCTAACTATTGTTTGAAGTGTGGGAATGATGGTTAATGGTGTTCCTAAAGTTTTGGGTGCTTAAATGTTTTATAGAAAGATGATTATATGTGTTGGTAGCATGAAATTCAACTTGCTGCCTAATTTAGGAATATTTTAGGTTTCATGATTTTGGCAAGCATAAGTGTGTGAGCCTTTAATTTATTGGGAAACATGATTTAATAATGTATTTAGATGTTGAAAATAGGGTTTGGTTGCATGTAAAGGTGAGTTTTGGCATAAAAATGCCAAAAGGTTCATTAGTGGGCAACAAAGAATGTACTTTGTGTATATTGTTTGTACTTGGCCTTTAATTATGGATATATGCCTTGTATGTTTACCAATTGGACCTAAGTTTGTGTGTAACATGTATATATATGTTTTCATTTAGCATGGTATGATTTTAATGTGGTTTGGAAGTCAAATGGTTAAGGTATGCATGAAAACACTAATAAGGCAGCTTGTGCACTTTAATGTGTAAGTTATGTAACATTATGTATTATGAGAGATGTGAATGTATGATTGCAAATCTGGATATATTTTTTATATATAGGACTTAGGAAAACATGTTCATGCATTAAAAGTGACCATATTGCCAAGTTATGATAAGGGTAAAAATGGTGCAAGTTTGTTGTATGCTAAAAATGTACATTTTAGTCCATTTTGGCATGCTCTTTTAAGGCATGCGGCCTTTTGATGTTTGAAGGGCTTAATAGATGAAATAATTTGCATTATATAGATTGAATTAAACCTTGATAAGTCTAGTTGGGTATATGGCTTGTATATGTTAAATACTTAGAAGATTGCTTAAAAATTCAATTAGTCCAAGTATGTGTAGAAATGGTATTTACATTTTCTAGTTTCAACAAGTTTAAATTGCATGCCATAAATGTATAAGTTTTGGTACCTTGTTTAAATGGTTTAACACCTTAAGATGTTCATGAGATGATGGACCAAAAGTGTGTGTCATGATGTTTCATAAGATGGTCATTAGGGGTACATATTGGCCTATGGATACCAAGTGAAAAGAGAAAGGAAACATGGAATAAAAATGGCCAAATGAATAGTAAAACATACCAAATGAATAGTAACATGACATATGTTTTGGCACTTTAATAAATGGATGTTCTAGGCTCCTAAACTCAATGTTATACATACCTAGGTCTTACAATTTTTCATAATACACAATAATATGCACTTAAATACATGAAGCAAAGTTAATGTTATATGTTCACTCATGATCATGATAAGTCTTATGTATGCTTACATGTTCTAAATACTTGATTTACATACCAATATGCATATGTATGACTTATATGTTCACTTGTATTTAAATGCAAAGGTGTTTAATAATATGTATGGAGATAATAGCTAACCATATATGCAAATGAAAGTCAATCATGCATAAACACACTTAATGCATGGTATTATGGCTCAAAGACTCGAGTTGGCCGAAAGGAATGCATAACCATTAAATGAAAAGAATGAAATATTATGAGATGATATGGTACTTATATGCTTGTTATGAACTAAAGTTGAATGATAATTACATGTTATGAATGATTATGGATACTTAAAGATGATAAGTCAAATACAATATATGAATGACTTTACTAAGTGAATGTAAATTGGAAATGCTATAGGTTTAACAAATGAGACTCATACTTCTCCACAAGCTATTGATAAGGGTAAAGTGGTAGTAGGTTTATGCTAGTATTTCATGACCAGTAATTGGTCTTTTAAAGGAACTTTCATAAAAGTATGATCATGTACATTCATGCATTTCTACATAAGCATGGCATGACATGATAATGAGGAGGTATAAGGAAGAAATGGTTACAGAGCTTGAATAGAATTTGTTATTGGGTCACATAATTGGATTTCCTTAGGAAATCATAGAGTTGGATTCCTATATGGAATCATAGAGTTATACATACATATAT